>JARHVA010000147.1:6565000-6620000 GCA_037957365.1 Torreya grandis | reverse complement strand
TATAGGTCATAATGTTTGGGGGAACTGAATCTCTAATATTAATTATGTACTTAACTAAATAAATTAACACTATATATGGCATATAGATTAATTTGTAATTTTTTTCCTTAGTTGATATGATAATTTTAATAGAATTTTAAAATTGTAAAATCTCATAGAATAAGGGAAGAGTATCCTTGCACTTATCATGACTTTGTATTTAGAAAAAAAAACATGGTGCATGAATTAGTATCATGCCTCCTAAATCTTAAAAAAAATTAAGTGTGCATGAATTTTTTTCATGCCCCCATGTTATAAATTAAAAATTTATAACTATTTATATTTGTAGACTTTCTAATTTTTGTTTGAATTTTATATGCATATTCCCCTTTAATTTGTAGTAATAAATTAATTTTGAATCATTATGAATTATTTTTAAATGTATTCTATAACCTAAACTAATTTTTAACTTATAAAGGCTTATCTTTATATGAAAATCTTACTAAAATGCCCCTTTTAAGGTGAGGGATGTTCTTAAAATTCACTTATCTCAAAATGAAAATTAATTAAATCATGTATATCAATATCTAATCATTAAATATTCTAGAATATGTGGAAAGACATGTCATCATAGTAAGATGTGTATCATTCAATGAATGCATGTAACATATAAGACAAGGCCTAAAGTGTTGAATCTAGCTAAATGTATCAATGGGTCTCATAGTAGTGATTATAATAATATAAGCCTATGAAATATTTAGTGCATGATATGGATCATGGAACTTATCAAATAAAAAATATCAAAAATCACATGAAATCAACAAGTGCAACATCACTCAAAGGGCCAAGGGCTAATCCATAAAGGAAATAAGAATGTTTCACTATCAAAAAAGGCTAAGGGACACACACAATAATTCCAAGGGCAATTCACTTAATGAAAATGTATATGTTAAAATCAAATATAAGGGCCAAAGGCCATACATAATATATAAATAAAGTCTAATCTACTATGTATAAGTAATAACATCAAATGTAGCATAGAACTAGAAATATAGCCTACACCATGCATTTGTAATGTGATCATATCCTATAAAATAAAATATCCATGTACACAATGTAAGATACATATTTTATAAATAAATTTGTAAAGAGTGTTTAGTTAAACATAGTATATGGGTTATAGAAAGGTAACACATGTAAATATCACAACCTTAGGATAAGATGCTCCAAACATAGCATGGCCACTAGGTAAAGGAAATTCCAAAATCTAAGTTAATGTAAAACTTTTATCTCCTGAATAACACTCATAAATACTAATTAAATACATGTGTGATATAAAAAATAATATGTTATCTAACAATCATGAGATAAATAACATATGCTAACAATGTAAACTAGATGTCTAATCAATCTTAAGTCCTAATTTTGTATGTTTAGAATATATAGAATATTTTTGTCTTCTTTACATATTGGAATTCTTTTTTACTTTTTTGAATTTTTAAACAAGAACAATAGTTACTAGGAAATAAAACATGGGTTTGAAAATAGAAGAAAGGAAAGGAATCTGATCAATCTACAACATGAGTCAAGGTAAAGTATGCACTGAATATGATTGCATGGACATGTATAAGTAATATGACATCACTTTATAAGTGAATTTTAGATAAAAGGCACATGGGAGATATATATATATATATATGTGTGTGTGTGTGTGTGTGTGTGTGTGGGGGGGGGGGGGGGGGGGGGGGGGGGGGGGGAATAATTTTACATCCTCATTTCATCAAATGTACACTTGTTAACATATGTATGAGCAATATCATACACAAAGGAAAGATTTTGCATGAGTAATAGTGTTATGTGAACTAAAATTGAGTATAATATCAAATAATCTGATGTGTTAAGGATTTTTTCACAAATTTTTTCACTATGTAAAAACATATAGGTTAGTATTGATAGGTTTAGGATAGTATTGGTAGCTAATCTTGACTATTTTTTTGATACTATCTATGATGGAAAATATATTGTATTATGTTTAGACTATGAAAATAACATGTTAAATGGAAAAATATGGTAGAATCAAATAAATTTTTTGTACTATTTATATTATGAAAGTCAAAAAGTATAGTTGAGAGGATAAAAAAACACAATGAGCCAAGGGATAAAAGAATAGCATGATGAAGCAATGAAGAAGACATGTATAAAATATGTTTTATTATTTAGATGTTTTTAAATATTTTATAATATTTGAAATTGAAATGTGTTAACCATTGATCCCATTGAGAGGAGAGTCATAATAAGGATATGTAACAAACTATGAAAGAGTCATCATTCATAGATGAAAATTACTAGATATGGATGACTCAAAATTAGAAAAGGCATCAGGGGTTGTAATATAGTTATCTAAATCACTACTCATGATATCATGTGGGATGAATGTCTATAAAGGACCTAAGATGGATTGAAATATAACAAGGAGTAAAAGGTTGTTCAAAATTTTGTGTTCTTTATGGAACTTGTTGATTTGTGTGTATCATCAATTTAGAATATGTAACATGTGATGGTTATTTTTGTGAACTTAACACCTTTTTTTCTAATATGATTCTCATTTTTACATTGATTGCTTTTGTGACTTTTTTTATTTTTATAATTTAGTTGTATTGAAAGATTTTGCATAGGTGCAAAAATTATAAATGTTTTTTACCCTTTAATATATGTATTAATTTACTAAGGTGGTGCATGGGTAGGAATAAATTCCATAAATTGTAGAGGGTACTCATATCTAATTCCTAAGACTATGACCAATTGGTTGCAATGAATGCACTTTAGGAATTTATGTATCATGGAAGTTACATCATGAATATTATATAAATAAGGGTGTCCTAATATCATGCCAAATACTCCATTTTGTGGTATAACTAGAAATTTGATGGATAATATAGCATGATCCACCTGAAGAGGTAACATAATGTGTCCCAAAGTAGTTTGGTTTTTCTAGTTGAATGTTTTGACATTTTCAGATATTTATTGTATTTCATGTTGTGTAACCAAATTAATTAGGAAATTTTATTGTAGATTCATTCTCACTTGATCTATTATTGATAAATAAATTGTGTATGGGTTGTTGATCAATTTATGCTCATATACATAAGGCATGGAAATCATAATCGTCATCCATTATCTCACTATCATTAAATGTGATCATAGGACATGGTTGAGAGGTTTTAATAATTATACTGATAATTTCATCTAATGGAGGATCATATGTCTCAGGAGGTGGTTGTGCATTATAGGTATGATGCACTACTAAATTACCCTTATTTTTCTCATGGTTGGAAATGGCTCACTAAAAATATTTAACTTAGTAATTTAAATATGTTGTGACTTAGTTTCCTCTATATAAGTTCTTAGATCAATGACCCTTTTATTGCTAATATATTGAATTTGGTGTTTTAAATTGAAACATATATTGGTAAAGTATCAATTGCATCTATGGTAATCATAATATGTATTTCAATTAAATGATTTACTTTAATGTCTACTCATGTCAACCTATAGTGGTGGAGGTAGAGTGATGAGATTACACTCAAGCAAATTTTTTAGCAAGTGATGAGGTAGTTATGATAATCCAAAGAATTTACTTTTTTGTTGATCTAATAAGAAATCTGTTTTGAAGGATATAATAATGACTATGATATTTGCATCAATTTTAGTATCTATTGGATTAATTTTGTAAGATGATTTTATTTGAAATTTTTTTGTGAATTTTTAAGTATATATAGGTGCATATTTAATATTGTTCATAGAGATAAGTTTGACTTTATTTATCTTATTATATGAAAAATTTACTCAAATTATTTTAATTCTTCAAAAATGATTGACTCATGTAAAGGTGCTAGTAGACTTTATTTAAAGATATCTTATAATTACTTATATATTAATTTGTTTTTCATCTTTGAAATCATGGTATTGAAATGAAGTACATAGTCACTAATAGGTTTGTTATTTCCTTTATTAAGTTTATCAATTTGTATATAAGAGATATTTTCATCAATATTGATATCAAAATTCTTGAGAAAATAATTTACTAATGGGCTTAAAGATTTAATTGATAAGATAGGCAAATCATAAAACCAATGCAAATAATATTATTCTAGGTTTATAGGAAGCAAATTAGTTAGTAACTTATCATTAAAATAATAGTCTACACATGTTGCATGAAAATATTGAAGGTGTTGTTTTGGATATCCTTTACCTTCATATAGTGGAAGCTTAAGATGTAAAAATCTTATAAGTATAGGGTATGTTGAAATCCAAGGTACTAATGGATTATGAAGTAAGGATTTTGAATCCATTTATTTTATATATTTAGGTATACATTGCTATAACTAAAATACTTTAGCATGCAAAGATACAATATTTTACATGATGGATTGTGGAGTGGGCAAGGGATGTGATGTATTATTATTAGCTATCAAGGATTTTTGATGAGTCATTTGGTTAGGCATGGGCATAGATATATTTTGAAAGCTTTGTGTTTCTCCCAAAGACAAAGGTGTAGATGTAATGATAGAGTAAATAATGAAGGTAGTAACACTTGTGTTAGGTTTTATATAAATTTTATTGATATTTCCAATAGAGTCACTTTATTCTTTAGATGTGTTAGCATTAACATGTTTCTCTTTATTTATTTTTATTGAATTAAATATAGAAAAGAATAAATTTCATCATATGGGCATCAAGATATTCAATAAATTCCTTTGCATCAAAAGGATCAAATAAGTTCTCCTTATAAAATTCAAATTCATAGGCTATGCCATTCTCTATGGTCATAATAATCCCATCAAGAAGGTGTGTAATAAATAGTAAAAAATTGGAGTGGATGTTGCAATGGATGGAGTGTATAAGACTTGAAATTGTTCATTAGTTATTTTATCCTTATTGTATTTTATTCCTTTTGTTACATGAATATTAAGTTTCATTCCTTATTAGGGAAAAAAACATGTAATGAAAACCAAGAAAGATTGGGGAAAAAATAGTGCATTCATCCATTATAGACATATTATTTGTAGATTGAGAAGCAAACAACACAGATCTAAGTCTTAAAAAAGGATAGTTTTTTGTGTATGGAGATCAATGAATTCCCCTAAAATCTATGGTCAAAATAAAGTGATTTTAGTGTCAAATATCTAATATGAGGTAAAATTAAAATTTATTTTAGTGACAAATATTGAATCCAAGGTTGAAATAAAGTCATTTTAGTGTCAGATATTAAATCCAAGGTTAAAAAAAAGTTATTTTAGTGTCAGATATTAAATCCAAGGTTAAAAAAAAGTTATTTTAGTGTCAAACAATTAGGAATTTATATAAACTTTAAGACAAGTATTTTAATAAATAATCAAATAAAATGTATGGTTTCACCAATATTTTTTATCATAATTTTCAATTAATTGGGATATTAACTTGAATTAAGATAAAATGCATTGAAGGGAATTAGATATTTTAATTGACTTGTAACCATTAGAATGAAAGTAAAATACTAAAATGGATAAAAGTAAAATGAATTAAAGAAATCTTATTATGAAAAGAAAGAAGAGGATAAGAAGACTTAGATGAACACTATAGGTAGTTTTTAATTAACTGGGTTGAATAGGATGATTGTATCCTATAGAAGGGTAAAAAGACTAGCTTGTGAGAGATTAAGTCGAATATAATGACTTTATTCTATAGAGATAAAAAATGTAGGAGACACAATTAAGTGGGTCCAATATATTATAAGGGTATAGATAAGTTTTGATAGCTATGACTCGAGATGATATAGTGTTAATTAGAAAAAAATGAGATAAACACATAGGCAACTAGGTCAAACTGGTCAACCTAATTGCAACACATAACACAAATCTTATACCAATGTTGGCCAATACAAATTTTACAACACAATATATAGTTATGAAAGAGTAAGTGATAATGGTGAAAATAGAAATGATAATATATGCATCATTCATACATGTTTTAAATTACAACTTTATAAATAAATGTGATAGGATGTTGACTTAAAAAAGGAACTAAAAGGTAAGATAAAGATGGGTTTAGGTTTTAAGTCTAAAAGGGATTTGTATTGGTGATGGTACTATCTTGGTATTGGGGCCTACCCCCTCACTTCATAATCCTATAAAAATAAGGGTGTCGAGTACATTTCCAATGTATACCATTAACCACATATTTATACTCAGCCAGAAAACTGAGTCGGCTTCCCCATTGGTGATGAAATCTAAGTATGTAGACCTTGGGTAGAATTTTTTAATACTTTTTGATATTATTTAGTTTGGAAGTGTGTGAATAAAATAAAATTAGTGTGACTAAATCAATAAATTGAACTTTCCTATTTAGTATATGTGTGCTACTCTATGTAAGAAAGCAATAAAATTAAAGATGATTTAATTACTAGAAATGTAAGTTAATTCCTTTGTTGGAAGATTATATGGTCAATCAAGTCTATTGAGTATACAAACAATACATAATATAATTCATTAGGTTGATTCTATCCATTAAATCAAGGACAAAATAAACATAATCAAACAAGTTAATTGAGTCTCTTACAAAATAAGCAAATATAGAAATAAGTCAATCCATTCTACTTAGTTTATTATAGGGTTATAGTTATATATATATAAAACTATGAAAAATAGGATTAAAATGAAGAAAAATAAATGACTAAGTTGGTGAGAATGAACCTGATGATTTTAATGATCTTGAATATGTTTCTTATAATGTGTCATATTGATGAAGATTTTTAACCTATTAATAGATTTGACTAGGTTGAATGAGTCTGAAAACTTGTATATGAAAAATCAATCTAAGTTAGTTGGATTGATCTAGTTACTCATAGTTGATGGTGCCCTACACAAATCCAAACATAGTTGATTAGATCGACTGTGTGTTAAGCCTATGCATAAAATATTTGACTAAGTTGATAGATTCAATATAGTGATGTAAAACTGAGATAAATAATAATAAATTATAATGTGAAATAAAAACTAGAAGGGTTATTTCACGTCATGTTTACTATAATATATACAAGGGAAAGTGAAGCTGATCTACAAATCGATCTTAGATCAGATAAAATAAATCAAACTATCCCTTCTACTTATTTTTACATTTATAAAATCAAGGTCATGACTAATATGGATCTGTTAGACCTAAAAAAGGTTCCTCTTACCACACAATATCACTAGAGAGGATTCTAAAGGATCTAGTCAAGCAATACTACATAATAATCCTAGATAGGTCCTATTGTTTCTAACAAATCAAAAGTAAATATAATATAGTATTCACCAAATATTATGGCACAAATGGGGGATAATAAACATAAAATTAAACATTAAAATAAAAACTCTACTCAAGTCAATTTAGAGGTAATCCTAAGCATGGAGAGATAAATGCATTCATAAGCCATTACACATATAAATATGTCTAATAACAAAGAGGAGCAAGAGTTAGGAATACTTACCTTGAATACAAACCCTTTAAGCCTAAATATCTCCCTTAGTTAATGGTGATTTATAAGAGATTGTTGTGGTTCACAAGGATAATAAATATAGGTCATCTTTAGGCTAAAAGACTTCTCCTATGCATCCAAAATACTTTTCCCACAAGATAAGATTATTCACCCCAAAGGAAGTATGAAACCCTAAGAAATGACTCAAGTAGAATTGTGGATAAGAAGATACAAAAGTTAATGATTATCTAACTGTCTCTTTAAAAATGGGGTGAATGATGTGTATATATATCTATATCTAACCATAAACCCTTCTAAATTTTTAGTTGACAAAATCAACCCAATTGACCTAGTTGTTTAGTAAATAAATTAGTTAGGTCCTAGACTAAGTTAGCTAGGTTAACTTAGTCTTGTAATGTGCTCATTTCCCATAAAGGGTCATCCCATTTGACTATGTTTGGAGGATGGTAAAAAGAGGTTTTTGACTAGGTAATGGATATTTGAGGTGGTGAATTTATTGGAGTATGTAAGGGAAGTGTCAAATCTTATGGAAATGTATATGAGGCACTTGTGTTGGTTTTAAGTGGTGGTATAGGGAAAAACATCTTGTGAACTACCAATAGTCTACCCACCCCTTTCTCGATGCACCCTTTAAGGTGTGAACTCAAAGGGATTGAGACTCAATAGGTTCTTATAAGAGAGAAAACATCAATAACTGATAAAGTTTAAAAATATTGTGTACAAAAAACATCAACCAAAGGTGAAGTAAAATATACCCCAAGCTTGAATCTAGATAGAAAGTGAGTCAGAGTTGGCTTACAATCAACCATGTGAAATTGATCAAGTAGATTGAGAACATACTTAGGGTGTGCAAGAGTGATCCCTGAGTTAAAGTGAGAAATATGAATAAAAAATAAATTAATTAAAAAACCTAAGTTTATCTTGGAAAATATATTCTAAAGATCCCTTTTCACTATTTAAATGGATGAATAAGAGCTACTAGTGATCAAAATATCATCAACATAAAGAACCAAAAATAAGAGAAAATCATCCTACCACAATAGATAGATGTTTGGATCTAAATAATATATGATGAATCATTTTGTAGGAAGAAAATAATCCATCTTGGCATAACAATATCAAGGGGCCTATTTGAAGCCATAGATGGATTTTTAGAGTCTAGATATTAAGTAATAATCCTCAGCCCAAAGGCTGCTCCATGTAAATATGTTCTTCAAAATCATGATAAAAAATGCACTCTTCACATCTATCTGATGAACATACCAATGATTGGATATGACAATAGAAATTTTGAGTTTTATAGAGTTAATTTTAGTGACTATCTAAAGGTCTTTATGTAGTCAATACTAGGCACCTGAGAGAAACCCTTGGTGACCGACCATGCATTGAACTTATGAACAGACCCATATACTACATACTTTGTTTGATATATCCATTTACGTTAAACCATATTTCTTCCCTTATAAATAAGTGTCAAATACCAAGTATGATTCATGAATAAGGATTTATAATCCTCAGTCATAGTAAAATCCCACTTAGGAATACCTAATTCTACCTAAAAAGTCTATAGATCTAAGGTAGAGGCATAGAAATCATGTGGACCACTCTAAAACTTTGAACATATCCACCTATCATTTGAAGGATCCCCAACCCATGTGCTTTCATTCTATAGTGACTAATTATCTCAAAGTGGACTATAAGTGGATGAGTCAGGTAGGGAATCATCATCCTCCTATGTATGGTCATATGTGGATGGAGACAAATCCCCACCACTGCTCTCATTATTAAAATTAGAAAAAAGTGTCATCAACCTCTAGAATCTATGTAGGTTGATTTTAATCATATAAATTGAATCCAAGTGAGTCTAATGAAGTGGGGGAAGTGTCAAGCATCAATTTTTTGGGACTCTCCTAAAAGTGAACACTTTTCTCTATAAACATCTCATGTGTGGTAAAATGAAGATGGTACCCTTTTGAGACCATCTGGATAACCGATAAATATGAAGGCTTACTTTGAGGTTCCATAGAATTGTGTTTCTTATTCAATATGTGTGCCATAGATGGATATCTAAAAACCCTAAAGTGATCAACTATGGGTTTTATATTATGTCAAAATTCAAAGGGAGTCATACTTTTAAAACTTTATGAGGAACCCTATTCTAAATATAGTGTTCATAATTAATAACTTTGATCCAATATTAAGTTGCTAATGACTTAGAGTGAATCATACAATTCACCATCTCTTTCAAGGACCTATTCTTACATTCTACAACCTCACTCTATAAAATACTAAATAAATATCCATTTTAAATCAATCCCCTCTACCATGAGAAACTACTCAAAATTATTGTTGGCATACTCATCCCTATTAGTAATTTGAAGAATCTTGATTGCATTTCTTATATTTTTTCTCTATAAGATATTTGAAGTCTTGAAACTTGTTGAGAACTTCATATTCCTACCTAAGTAAGTGGATCCATGTGTACCTATATAAATCATCAATGAACGTAAGGACATACTTAGCCCTTGTGAAATATATATATGGAGAAGGCCTAAATACATCATTGTGTACTAACTCCAATGCCTATGAAGCCATCCAATATTTTCCTTTGTCAATCAAATTTTTTTTTGGGATGCTTCCAAAGGGTTTAACCCTCATAAACACCCTTAGAGAAATGAACTTGAGGTAAGCCTATGACCATATCATTCTTGTTGAGTTATTCTAGGTAGTGGTAGTTGAGGTGGCCAAACCACTCATAACATTATTTACTAACTCCATTTGAATAAGTCAGCAAAGTAGTCAGAGAAGAATCAAGTGAAAAATGTTATAAGGTATATAACCTAGCTTGGTGATCTACCCTACCCACTACCACTATATAATCATTATGTAAACTTTTAATTATGACTAAATTTAGTGAAAACTCTACCCTCATGCCTTTGTTGATATTGTGATTTGGTACACTGATAAGAGATTAGTTGGAACACTTATAACATTTTTAATGTTCCTCCATCCATTTAAATGGAACCTCTCCTTACAAATTCTTTCAAAGTATCATCACCCAAAGTTAAGCCCATATACTATTGACTATTCTTTAACTAAGATGCAATAACATCCTACCACACGACATGGTCTCACTCATATGGGAGGTTGCAAGCCATGAATCAAAATTTAAGAGGCACTGATTACCATGGTGCTATTAATATTAAAAAATGGCATCATCTTATCTATTGAGGTCTCAACTAAGAGTTTACTACACATTAACTATTTTGGGGTTATGGATAAGCAATATTTTACATGGCATGATCTCACTAGGGTCATAAAGACTTAAATCAAATATGTATTCTTTAGGGAGGTTGAGATGTATTATCCTAACACTTGTCATCATCCCATTCATCTGGGGCTCAAAAGACTTATCAAAAAGTGACTAAGTCCTAAAGAAATGTTTTCAATGGCTAAGTTAGCCAAAAAAATGATCAATTGCCATATGGTAAATCAAATTGAAAGGCCCCAAAAGGTTAAAATATAAGTAGTTATTAGTTTTTGAATTCAAAATTGAATGGAAATGGTTAAGACAAAATATAAAAGAAAGACCAAAAGGGAAATAAATTAATGAGTAAAAATAGTCATTTTGCCAAACTTAAAGCTTATTTTGACCCACTATTTAGAAAGTGACTATGTAAAAATGTGAAGCCAAATAATTGATTAGTCATTTCAATTCCAAAAGAAGCAGGAATGGGATTGAATGGAGATAAATTAAAAGGATAAAATAGTCCCAATTGCTGAAAATTATAGTCAGTTTAGTCAATTTTTAAATAAAGTGACTAAGTCATATAATAAAAAAATAGAAAGACTTGGCCAATTAATTTTAAATAAAGAAAAAATGGACCAAAATGCTAAAGTAAGAATGCAAAAAATATAAATAGTTAGATAACCTACCTAAGTTTAAGTCAAAATTTACCCAAAAGGTAAATTTTAATGTATTTCAAAAACATGATTCAGAAAAGCTAAGACTCTTTAAACTTGGACAAATTTAGATAATAAGAGTAATGAAATTCCCAATGTAATTTATATACCAAGTACATACAATGAAAATTTTCCCCTTTCAGACTTGGTTAACATCACAAAGAAATATTAACATCATGGTTTTAACACCCTAAGGGCCTTTTTAGGGTTCGACCAATGATTTCAAACATGTAAAATCACCAAACCATCCCAAAATAAAAGACTATCTTCTAGTACAAAAGGATGTTTCATGATGATTTTAGGGCATGTCATGTAAGAAAAAAAACTTACCTTATAGACACTTATATTTTTAAATATTTTGAAGTGTATGGGTTAAACTAAGGATGTCATTGACTTTATTTTGAAGATTATTTCAAAATATCTAGTATAAATACAAGTTAAATCTAATTTATTTGGACATCTATCAATTAATAAGAAATATCATATCAAATTTAAATCAATCAATGGCACAACTAAACTATTCATCTTATTCATCCCTATTTTTATATCAAGCATACGAGTAACCATACTACAAGTCTGAAGCACTCAAAATACATCCGTTGAGCCATAGTTTTCAAGTTACAATATAGATCATTACATGAATTATTATATAGTATATTTCACCCTTGTGCACACACATTCCCACACATAGGGGATAACTAAATAAGTCTAAGGCCCTATTTAGAGTTTTGGATATGTAGGAATCACTCACTAATAGAGGGGTATTTAGGGTTATCTCAACACCATGAGCCCACTAACGCATTTTTGGAAAGGTAAACTAACCTAAGGTGGAGAGATAGGGTTTGAGCTACAAACAATCATTAACAACATGTGTGTGAGATATAGATACCTCAGATGAAAGTTGACAAAACCCCCCAAAAGACTCAGACATTTGCATCTTGATAAAATGAATATTCCATATAAGATAATTACATCAATATTTTGGCAGTAACATTGATGCAAGTGTCTAGGGACATAGAAGTAATATTTATGGAATTTGATAATTATTTATTAAACATCAGATAACCCATTTTTACACCTATAAATATCAGATTTGTTTATGTATCATTGCATAATCTAAGTTTTATTTTTATTTGTTATTGTGTAATCAACATACTATTTAACATTACAATTTATATATTTTTTATTGTCATAATTTAGCATTGATATTAAATATCATAAACTAGATTATTTAATTGGCCTACTTTAAGGAATATGTTATCTCACTCTTGAATAGCCTATTCCTCCCAACCCTTAATTTCAAAATATGGTTAAACAATTACCTAAGGTGGGAAATGGTAAGTTTAAGAAACCCTATAGCCACACTAAGTATAAATGTAGAGGAGATTCAAATAAGGAGTTATACATTTATTAAATCTAGTAATTATGAACTTTTTATCTATCAATCTCCTCCTTGTAAAATGGTTTTTTTTCAAGAGATTTATGTGGTTTTAAGGATCACAAAGGTTAAATCAAGATCTAGGCTAAAATGACTCCTCCTATTGCATCCACGATTCCACAAGACAAGATTTT
The DNA here is from genome assembly GCA_037957365.1 of Torreya grandis. Taxonomy (NCBI): domain Eukaryota; kingdom Viridiplantae; phylum Streptophyta; class Pinopsida; order Cupressales; family Taxaceae; genus Torreya; species Torreya grandis. The sequence goes on along the minus strand of JARHVA010000147.1, from coordinate 6,606,970 downwards.
TCCCTCTAAGATAAGATATAAGTAATGGATTCTCCAAATGTAGACTTAATCATAATTTAAAGCAATGACAATGCAAAATTGAATATTCCTCTCTTTGTATTTAAATGGGGACTTATATTTACAGTGATGGATGATCTTAACCCTTTTCAAAATTTTAGCTGATTCCATAAAAAAAACTTGATGTAGTTAAAAATATGGTAGTTTACCCAAAAACTAGGTTATCTAGGGCCAATATAGATGTGAAAGATTTATTGTAACTTTCAAAATACATCGACCTTGGTTGTTAGGAAATACTACATCAATCCATGTCGATATAGTCAAAAAAATTGGGTGTTGTATAGTTATGGGTTATAAGGAGTAATATTTATTAGGGGATCAATTCTAAGGGAAGAGTAATGGATATAAGCATTATAGATAAACAATAATGTATCTTTTGAAGCACCATCAATTTGCCTACCCCTTTCTTAATGAAATCTTTAAGGCATGCATTCATGGAAATTGAATCTTGATAGGTTGTTGTAAGAGATAAATAATTAATAAATGATAAATTTTAAATAAATTATTTGTAGACATATGGCCCACTCAAATCTCGTCACGTGTCACCAAAGTGTAACATGGGATGGTGCTTCAAGAAATAAAATAGAAACACACAAACTAATCTAAAAAATTGTATTAGAAAGTAGAAAATAAATGAAAGAAAATAATTTTTAAATGCATACCTACACTTACCTTATTATTATGAAAGATAAGTTGGACGTAAAGAAGATGAAGAGAAGCATCTAGTGTGTAGAACAAGAGAAAATTGAAAAATAGGATAAAATTTGAAACTTTTTCAAAAATATGATGTTAGTAATAAAAAATTCTCTACTTTTTCAAGATTTTAAATCTTCTTTTAGTTTGTGAAAAAAACTTAAAGAAATAAAGTTATGAGAAAAATATGGAGTTTCTTGGTAAATAATTGAAGGTTTAAAATATTTTAAATTTTACTATAAAAGGGTTGAATTACTTTTTTTAATAGGTAATTGAGGGTTTAATGGTCCCTCACCCAAAATAATGAATGACCAAGCTATAACCATGATGAAAATCCATGAAGGAATGAAGAAGCTAGAACCTAGCTAAAACCAGCCTCAAACACACAAGGGGGAGAATATCCATCCCAATGCGTACCCAAGAAATCCCATCAAGGCCTCTCTTTCCCTCTTTTGATGTGAGATCAAATATTCATAGGAGGTGAGTTTGAGTCTAACCTTCCTTTTTTATTTTATACTATATTCCATTCATCCATACTACCTGATCTACCAGAATCCACATTAGGAGTGGGAATACCATCTAGAAGAAATCCCCATCCTTAACCTTGATATTTTCAAAAAATACCAATATCTATCACTCTTAGACACATTTATCCACTCAATATTAGTTAAATATGTGCTAACATACTTTATTTATGAACCTAAAGATCAATTTTTGGAGAGCCAACACCACTTAACCTTGTGAGAATAGGATGAGGGAACATGGGAGAAAATTAGAGGTGTTTATCAACTACATCCTTCCACCAAGAAGAGTCCATTTTTTATTTTTATTTTTGTAAAAATAAGAATTAATATGACCATAAATGAAAAACCTATAACATATAAATGGTAATCCCTCATAGTCTAAGGTTTAAGTCCATCATTGATCATTAACTCTTAATTCGATAAAAGTAGGGAGATCTTAAGATAAATCCAAATTAACAAAAATCTATGCAAATGTGGTGTAGGATAGTTTATAAGTAGGAGAATCAGTATAAAATCATTTACCAAGAGATATGCCAATGTATGAAAGGTTGGAATCAACTAGAAATTATAGTAGAAGGTAGAGTTGTTGGACCCAAACAGGTTTGATAGTAAATTTTTTGAGAAGTTGAAAGATGGGCACCAAGGTTTGATAAGGAGAAGATGCTAATACAAAAACTAGGGTTTAGCCATAGCCACCCTATTATAATCATCAAAGAATTAAAATAATAATAAAGAGACCCCTCACACATGGGTATATCTCCAATTTTTATTCTAGTAGGGATTGTCATGAATTTGAAATCCACTAGTGAAGGGAAAAGATGGTTATCCAAATATTATCAAACCTAAATATTAAGCCCTATGTGGCATAACATTTCTCATTTTTAATAACTTATTTTAGTGTGCCATATTTTAAGGATACCATCAAAATGGTTTTAGTCATTGTTAGGGTCTTATTAGTGGGAAAATATACCTTCTCCCCATGGGAAACTACATGAGTGAAGGATTTATGCATCTCATCTTCCTCTAAGGCCAAACCAATAGATTTACTACCACCCAAATGAGGAGAGGAAAAAAAAAACCTTAGCCATCCTAAATTTTTTCAAAGATAGAAAGTCCCTTGGCCTTCACCTACCAAAACCCTAGATTGGGCTTGGATCTCCCCATGAAATCAATTAATGAAGAGGATTCAAGAACCTTATAAATTGTAATGAGATGAGTAGGAGTTAGGGAAGAGGAAAGTGGAGGAGCCATCTACCCAAAAATAGTCGAGGGAGAAACACTGAGTCTCTCAGTAAGGAATACAACTCAATATGAGGAGGGTACATGGATCTTGATTGCTTTAGGCTACTCATTTTTGATAAAGGGAGGTGAATTAATATTCATTTTCACATTTTCTATTTTTGTAAACCAAAACTCTATGTATCCAAATTTATCAAAGAGTGAGACAATGGCTCAAGCTCAAGGAGGTAGATAAGTTGGAGGACAAATTACAATAATAAATGGTGTATTCCAAATAAGGGGTACATTTTAATGAATTTTTAGAATTTTTAAATTAAAATGGATTAAATTAGATAAAATAGGCATCAAGGCAAATTTGGTAGTAAAATTTGTCCCAAAAAATGTATTAATAGATTGAAAACTTAAATGGGATATGGGTAGGAGACAAAATGCCAAAAATTAGATCTAGGGTATTTATGTCTTATCCTTTTTTTAACTAAGGGATAAGAGGAATATGATATTCAAGAGTGAGATAATATATTCCTTAAAGTGGGATAATTAAATAATTTACTTTACGATATTTAATTTTAGTGTTGAATTATGAAAATACTAAATATATAAAGTATAATGCCAAAAATTATTTCAATTATATAATCATGAAGAAGAAACAATACTTAGCTTATGCACTAATTTACAAATAGATCTAAGATTTACAAGTGTGGAAACAGGTTATCTAATGTTCAATAACTAGTCATCAAATTCTATAAATATTAGTTATGGTTGTTGGACACTTGAATCAACCTATGGACACTTACATCAATGTTAATATATAAATCCTAATATACATATCCTATACATAATGTTTTTTATATCAAGATGAGAGCACCTATTTATTTTTAGGATTTTTGACATCTTTAATTTGATTTACGTAGATTTTACACACAAGCTATCCATGATTATTTTTGGCATAGAACCCTATCTCTCCACCTTAGGTTAGGTTACCTTACAAAAAATGGGTTAATGGGCTTATGATGTCAATCTAACTTCAAATACCCCTCTATAAATGAGTGTTTCCTACATATCTAATACTCCAAATAAGGCCTTAGACTTACGCAGTTCCTTCCTGTGTTATAATATGTGTGCACAAGGGTGAAATATACTATATGATAATTCATGTAGTGATCTAGCTTATAACTTGACAAATATGGATCATGGGATATCCTTGAGTGATTCAAGTATGTAGTATGGTTTCTCTTATGATTGATATGAAAAAAATAATGAATAGGTAATAATGGCTTAGTTGTGTTATTGATTGAGCTTTACAAGGTGCTTGATTGAAATTGTCATATGTCAAAATGAATTCGCTTTGACTTATATTTATACTAAATGTTTTGAAATAATCTTCATGAAAGGCTGAATTAAATTTTTAGGCTAACCCATACACTTTATAATATTTTAAAATATTAATATTTTTAAACTAATGACACTTGTGTTAGATTAGGGATAGTAGCATCAACACTATTATCTTACCCTGAACATAGTTTTCTAGGATGGAGGAAAGTTGTTGAGGTTCTATAACTGATAATGATATATATATATATATATATATCATTATCAATTATCATATTTTAAGTTTTATATGGTTACAAATGATCTAGATAATCAAAATAATCAAGGTTGGACTAATAAGTAATTAAACCTAGCGAGGTGCCAAGTGAAAGCCTTTTGGCTGTGAGGGAGATCGAACTGAAGGGTAGAGCCTTGAGAAATATTTTTCAAGTGTAAAAGATTAGTTTAACATATAAAACCATATTTAAGCATCTACAATTTATTACATCTTGGTGAAAATTTTCTACCTAAGTAAGATGATATGATCCTAGTTGATGTAGTTGGAAAATATGGGATTTTTTATATTTAGATGATAAAAATGTAGTGTTTAATATAATTTAATAATGAGTGGCCAATGTAGTATAAAATTTATGTGAATGATATAGTTTTAAACCTAACCTATGGAGTATAGATAGATGTCCAATATAGTACTTAAATGTTGATAGAGTATAGACTTTGGATGGTTGATGTATTCTAGTACATGGCCAATAAAGTTGAGTTTAGTGTATGGCTAATGTAGTTATGTACATGGTCAATATAGTTATACATATAAAATAAGGTCAATATAGTACTATAAAATGATGATGAAATGGTAAAGTTTGACTATTTGATTATTTTTATGGTGTGTAATATAATATATTTCAATTTTAGGGTAGAGATATAATTAGTGATTTGTTGTTTGACATTTTATAGAGGTAGAAAAGACCCTATAAACTAGTGGATACGTTATGGTTACCAGATATACTATAAATAATATTCATCATAGATCAGGCTTAACTTGCTACACATGGTTTTGGTGCAATTATGGAGATGTGATGGATCCTGTATACACAATATTTTCAAACTTTATTAATTACTAATCCTTTATATCTTGTAGGAACCTATACAATTTTAATCTCTCTCAGTGCATGCCTTAAGGGGTGAATTGTAGGATTGTTGTCCCTATACAACCACTTGTTATCTACACAACTGTATTTTAAAAACACTCCCTTAAGATTTGCCTCCTATCTTTCACTCTTTTCTATCCATTTTTTCCCTTCATTATCCCTTCCCTAGCTTAAAATCATTTATGATGGTTTACGATACACTATTGGTCCCATTGACCTTGTACTTTAATTGACAAAATTTATTTAGTGTTTAGGTCATCCCCTAGTTGAGACTAATATTTTTTTAAATAATAATATAGATTTTATTGAGCTAACCCTATTAGTTACACTTTGAAAAAGGATTAGGGTTAGATTCATCTATATAAACACATTGATTTTACCATTATTAAAAAGATACCAAGAGTTAATTATTCATTTGCGCTTCTTTATAATCTACTCTTACATCATTCTACTTGAGGAGTCTTAGCTTAGGGTTTCTACTTGGAAAATAATATTATCATGTGAAAAAGTCTTTGATGCTTTGATATTTCCTAGTGATGTTTACAAAACACAACCTCTTGTAAAGAACCTTTAACCAAGGGAGATATTGACTTTTAACAGGGTTTATATTCAAGGTAAGTATACCTAATTTTGATCTTATCTTTTAGTAGATAGAAGTAGCATAGTTAATGGATTTTGAATAGATTTCTCTCTCCATGCATTAGGGTTTTGCCTATGAATATCTTAAATAGGATTCTCTTATGCATGTTTCTTAACCCCCTTTTGTGACACAAGATTTGGTGAGCACTAAATTAGACTTTGATTTTATTTTGTCATTTGTATATTAGTGAATATAGAAACATAGGACCTAGTTAGGGTTATTTCATAGTTTTACTTGAATGGAGGATTTGAAATCCTCCCTAGTGACTTTATTATGATACAAGATCCCTTGGATAGCTCTATCAGATCCATATTGGTCATGACCCAAAATATATAATATATCAATACTCAAAAGTGTAAGTAATATTTATCTTATTTGAGCTAGGATTGATTAACTTATGAGTTGCCTTTCCCTTTACATACATTCTGGTGAACCTAACATGAATATAACCCTTACAAGTTTTCTTTCATGCCATCATTTTTATCATTATATTATATTTTTATATATTTACATTAATGTATCAACTCGATCAATATATTTATAACTTTCTATGTGTAGGTTTAACACATAGTCACTTCAAAATGACTTTGTTATGTCTATGCCAGTCTTCATCAATTACAAGTTACTAGATTGAGTAGTTCAACATATGATTCTTATTAAATTATAGATTAACATACACTATAAAATAGGCCAACTCTATATTCTATTTTCTTCTATCAACATACAATTCAATAAACATTATCAAACATGTCAACTTTATTTATTATTCTTCTTTATCACAAAGTGTTTTACAAACCTTGGTCAATCTAGCTAAACTAGTTAGCATAATTTGAAAGAATCAATTAAGAAATACAACATAAAATTTTCAATTTAAATAATATTAAATTCCACTAAGGTTCTTTTTTCATCTCTTTCTATCATTTTAGTTATTCTTTTAGTTTTATTTTTCACAAGTTGGTAGTCTTCAAAATTATACCCCTACAATTAACTAGGTCAACCTAGTTGACTTGTTTTTGTAGTTTACCTTCTATATGAGAGACATAATCAAACTATTTGAATATTTTATTAAAGACCTTATTTCTAAAATATATAAATGACCTAGTCAACTTTGTTCTATACTATTTGCATATACTATCACCTAAACTAACTCTATACTATTATCAATTGAGGAATTAACATCTATTTACTAATAATTAATTTATATTTTCTTTTTAGTTGTTTGTATGCTTAGAGTAACTCACAGTCTAAATAGGTGGTTTTTTAAATCACCATTTTAGTTTCAATATTTTACTCTTTTATACACACTACCAAACTACTTAGCATTCAAAAAACATTAAAATTTTGTCTTCTTATAGCCTACCTACTTGGATTTCATCACAAAAGGGGAAGCCAACTTGGTTTTTTGGCCAAGTATAAATATGCGGTTAATGGTATATATTAAAAAATCACCCGACACCCTTATCATTGTGAGATTGTGAAGTGAGGGGGTAGGCCCCAATACCAAGCCAATATCATTACCAATATACATCTTTTCAGCCCAAACATCCTAAAGCCAACCTTAGATTGCTTTATAGTTCCCTATTTTATTCAACTTTCCTATTAAACTAAAATTACACTCTATTATAATCTAATAACACTTAGGGTGACCAATTAATTAGCATTTAATTTTTATTTGATTGCTTTATCTTTGATAATTATGTGTTGTATTACAAAACTTGCATTGGCCAGCGTTGGTGCAAGGTTTGTGTTGTGTTCTCCAATTGGATCAGTTACATTGATCCAATTATTTGTGTATTTTATTTCATTATTTCTTAAAATTATCTTAAAAAACTTTCTCCTATTTTAGAACACTATTGTATTACTCAATATAGTCTTTTACAAACTATTTTTTACCTTCTTTCTAGTAGTACATAGTTGACTTGAATGACTATGTATTCCTATCTCTCTATTTTATCCCGTATCTAGAAATACACAATCAACCCATATGACTGTGTATTATTTTTATCCTATATCTTAGTATTACCCTATCAACCTAATTAATTTCATATTATTAGCTCACCCTATTCCTTACTGGTTAACTATGTTATTTGTCTGGTTGACTCTATTCTTTGTCTAGTTGACTCTTTACTTAATTATCTTTCTTATTTCCTAAATTCTATCTCTTTCCTCAAGCATCATGAAATCCCCTATCAGAATATTCTTGGATAACCTGAATCCATTTAAACACTATATGGGGTGATTTTTTCTTCCTATCTTTTCTTCCAATATTTAGACTTTGGGGCATCTTGTGATTCCCACCCACATGTTACTTCAAACTTTGGGGCATCTTATGATTCTCATCCCTACATCCAAATACCCATTGGGGCATCTTACAATGCCTACTCTTAGTTTACTTTCATGATACCAAACTAATTCAACTTCAAAAAACCTTCTGAGACATTTAGGCTTGTCTCTCATAGGCTCATCATTGATATATAAATTAGCTTATGCCTTTTTCTTATTATCATGATTTCTATATGCTATAATTATAACACTTTTTATAATATATATACATGGTTTTCACCTTCTGCAATAGTTTCTATTTACACAAACTTTAGTCCCTTATTTTAGTCATTTGGTTTTATTTTTCTCATGAGTTGCATTGTAAAACCATGGATCAAACCTATTCTTCCTCATGATTTACTTTTGTTCTCATTATTTCCTTACTTTATAATATTTTTTACACCCCTTGAGTTTTTATTTTATGAGTTGTAGTGTAATACCATGGATATGACATAGCCTTCCTCACAAATACTTTTGTTTCTCATTTATTTTTCACATGCTTTGTGTACCCTCTTGGGTTTATATTTTATGAGTTGCATTGTAAGACCATAGATAGGACCATGCCTTCCTTATTAAATCACCATATTTAATTAATTCAATGTTCATTTTCTAGAATGTTTAGAAATGGTTACACAGTTTTGATCCTTGTTTTTAGCTTTCACTTTTTATTCTCTTGTTGATAAAATTTACACAACAATAAGGTGTTAACATGTTTTATTACAATTCCTTCATTCTTATGATAAGGAATCACACTTCCATATCATTGTATCCATTTATCACATTTTTTATGATTTAAAGTCCTTCAAATTGTTTCATGTTTCATTCCTCTTGATTTCCTTTCTTTTCATTCCATTTTAGATAAAACAAGGTCAAAGTCAAGAGAGCACTTTTATTTCACCTGAATTAACAAGACTCTTAAACACCATGCTCTCTAAGTTATCTTTCTTAGAAACCAAGTCCAAAGTTTTCAAATTATATTCATATTTATCATTCATGTTTTATTCTTTAAATCCATATAGAGGAGGAATAGAAAAATCCATCAAATTTTTTAAAAGCCAAATAATTTGAAACAAAAGGAAATGATACAAAAGTAAACATATAAAGTCAAAAGTCAAAATCACACCAAAAGACATTATTAACAACATATCTCCTATTTCTAATCAAATCTCAAACTCCATAGTTGGCCTCATGATAAATCTAAGGTCAATTAGGGTGTGGTAGGCCAATAGATTGGAATAAGAGAATTAAATAAACTCTATGGTGCTACCTACTTTCTTAAAAAATTATCCAATCTTTGTAGTAGATCAATGGCCCTATAATTGGTCTTGAAGAATGTAGAACACATTATGGGAAAGTAGGTCCATTTTAATTTTCATGCATATAGCCTACATGGGATGATCTACATACTTTATTTGTTAACCTAAGATTTATGTGGCTAGGAGAAGCTATTTAGAGTCATTAACATTGAAATTCCTCTTGTTTTTACAAACTTAATTTATGTTTCTTGACTTTGATAAAGAGTTCATCTACCTTAGTTTGTCCTTCATTCCCCCCTTCACCCATTTAATTTCACCCTTGATAGGCACATGTGATTCTAAATCTATTTTCCATTCTTCTATATTCCCTCTTCTTCACATATTAAAAACATGCCTATACCACTTTATTTTAGTTTTATCTATCTTTAGAACAAAACTCTATGCTTGAGCAACTATGGATTATCCCATTTATACCATGGCTCTACATTTATAGATTTGTCTTGTTTTCTTTTTACCATTTTCCATTTTTGTACTACCTTTTTTTTGGACACCTGAGTTTATTTCTACTTTCATGTTCCTTTTCCATTGTTGAGTGAGGTTAGCTTGTTACTATTCACTCATCAATGTTATTTTACCATTTTACTTTCCCATCTTTATTTAAGTAAGGATTGTTACTACTTTCACATTGATGTTTGATTACCATTTTTGACATGTATCCTATATAGACATAATATTTTTTACTTTCATCAAACACTAACACTTTACATCTTGTAAGAACCTATTAAGACTCAATATCTCTGAGTGCATGCCCTAAGGGGTGCACCAAGAAAGGGTTGGGAAGAAATTTATTAATTCATAGGATTATTGTCCCTTATTACCACATTATTACTAATCCAACCAGATCCCAAAACCATTCCCTATGCTATTTCTCCTCCCTTAAGTATTCCTCCAGTCTTTTCCTCTTTCCATTCCTCCTTTTCTTGCCTTAAACTACTTTTTGACTTTTGGTTGTAATGGGTTGAATAGGCCAACCTAGTACAGTTTAGGGGTATTCTTTAATTTCTTAGTTTGTTAGCCTTTTGACTAACCTAACCCAAACGTAGTAAATTATCCCTGAAAACACACTAGGTCGATTAGGTCAACTCTATATAACTAACATTCTTGAAAGGATTTAGGATAAGATCCACCTATATATACAAGATCATTTCAGTCATTATTGATATGTGTAATAAAGTTATTATTCACTCCTACTTCTTCATAATCTACTCTTCCACCATTATACTTGAGGAGACATGGTTTAGGTTTCTTATTTAGAGAATCTAGTCTTATGGATAAGTCTTTGATGTTTTAGACATTCTTATTGATCCTTACAAACCAAAAAAACCTCTTGAAAATCCACTTTAGCCAAGGGAGAGATTGAGTCTCGATAGGTTCATTTTTAGGTAAGTATATTCCAATTTTGTTCTCCTCTTTTTTACTAGATAGAAGTAACATAAGTGTTGGCTCGAATAATACTATCTTTCATATCTCATGTATTTGGGTGTTACTCATTGTTTTTTAAATTAGAATTACCTATACATATTTGTTTTACTATTTCTAGCCCTCACTTTGTGTCACAAGCTTTGGTGTGCACTAGATTAGATTTTTTTTTCTTGCTATTAGAATAGAGTGAATTTTTTAAACCTTAGGACTCCATTAGGGTTGTTATGTGATTGTGTTAGAATGTAGGCTTTGAAACCCTTCCTATCATGATATGTTATGATAAGTGATACAAGTGATCCCATAATAGGGCCTATCAGATCCCCATATTGGTCATGCTCCCACTTAATAAGTGTATTCCCAATCAGAAGTGTAGGTATGATCTATCTTATCTGATCTAGGATTAATTCATAGACATGATGCATTTTTTATTACATATATTATGATGACCCTGACATGCACTAATCCTTGGATGATTTGTTTACTTTACATTCATTTTTTTTATTTATTTTTATTATCATTTTTATCATATATTTTGACATATTGGATTGATTTTATTGACCTAGATTTTTATCTTTGTGCATAAGTTATAATAATAGGCAACTAGATTGACCTAGTCAACCTAGTATAGGTTTATAGCTTTTTAGACACCCAATTTAGCCTACTAGGTTGACCCATTTGACCCCTTATAGTTTAAACACTTTTTCAATAGGTCCTTGTATAGCTTGATCAATTTTATCAACCTAGTTTATAGGTTTCTCAAGCATACTTCAAGGTTCTTCATCAACAATATTATTCAATTTCATCCCTGATCCACCAAGGTTCCTTTCTACTTATCTATTCCATTTCATTTCTATCTTTCCTTTCAAAGTTTAAAATCTTCAAAACTACCCTTGCATAGTCAACTAGATTGACACTACAGACCCAATTTTGTGTTCTGTGTGCTATCTAAAATAACTAGATCGACACTATCAATCTAGTTCATTTTTAGAATTTGCCTATGAAGTATAGATTTGACCATGTTGAACCTATTATATATTTTTTGCATATAGTGTCAACACTATAACTTGTTTCAAATTTGGAATTAACCTCATATCTATTATTAATTAGCTCACACATTTCTTTTTTTATTTTTTGCATGCTTAAAATAGTTCACATAGTCTAATAGGGTATTTTTAATTAATCACTTAGTTTCACTATTTCTATTTTATGCACATATAGACAAATCATGAAACATAAATAATCACTTTAACAATTTAACTACCCTAGGCCAACCTACTTGGATTTCATCACCAAGGGGGAACCTGACTTGATGCTTTGGTCAAGTATAAAGCATGGTTAATGGTATATTCTAGAAAATAACCCAACACCCTTATCACTTTGGTATGTGAAATAGGTCCCCATACAAAGCTTGTATCATTTCCAGTACAATTCCTTTCAACCTAGAATACCTAAAACCATCTTTAGATTGCTATCTAATACCTTGCTTATAGCCAACTTCCAATCATATTTAATATAATTCTTAATAATCTAATTGATAATTAGGTTGAACAACTAGTTAGATTTATTGTTCAAGTTATTTTCTTACACTTTGTTCAATTATGTGTGCAAAAAATTTCATTAGGCAATGTTAGTGTAATATTTTTGTTTTGTGTGCCTCAATTGGATTGGCCAACATTGATCCAATTAATTGTTTGTTTCCTTTCAGCTCTTACTTTCCTAGATTAGCTATAAAAATTATCTTGTTTCAATTCATAACTTGTTATCATCTTGCTATTTTTCCTTATCTACTATACTAGATTGACCTAATTGACCTTATATCTTTTTTATCCCTTGTTCACTGTATTGGATTAACCCTGTCAACCTTGTATAATCTATAGCTCCTTTTCCATCTTTTTCCTACCTCTATTCACTATATTGGAATCACCCTGTCAACCTTGTATAGTTTAAAGGCCCTATTTTCTATACTAGATTGACCCATTTAACCTTGTACTTTTTACTGATTTCCTTGTTTATCAATCTAATTCCTTATCCTTCCAATTTTGCATTTTGTTTATCTCTCTTTAGTTAGAATGAAATATCCTATCAGAGTATTCTTGGATAGATTGAATCCAGTTAGGTACTATATGGGATGTTCATTTCTTCCTCTCTTTTCCTCCCAAGAGCACCATCACTCTTGGGGCACCTCTTCTCCTCTTTCATCTATGAACTACAATATGGTGCAAATGACACCTCAAGATGAAGTTGATGGATTTGATCCTTTCTATACTTACCAAGAAACTTCTAAAAATATTCAAACTAATGTGGGAGTGATTGATACAAGTTTACTTAACAATCCAACTAATCCTTATTCTAGTAATCCTCTCCCTAATACTAATATGGGGAGTGCTCCTACAAATACCAACCCACCTCCTAATACAACCCAACTTTTAGCCTAAGTTATTCAAAAAATGAACATTATGAAAAATTATAACACCAACCAAATGATGAAACTTCAACAACATATAATTAATGTGGCTAATCAACCTCCAACTATTTATCCTCAAGCTATTCCTAATTACATTCCTCCACCTCTTAAGGATTCCTTAGGTAATGTTATTCCTCAACCCATAATGAATAACAAGATGATTCAAACAATTTAAAATGAGCCTTTAGTTCCCTTCATTATTTACTTTGATATTGGTAACATATATCCAAATATCAAATATGATGAGACTAAGAACCCAACCTCATTTCTTAAAGACTTTAGTAACCTTTACAAAGAGTGGATCCAAACTAATACATTCACCACTACTAAACTCTTAGTCAAAGCTTTCACTAATGATGTATTAGAATGGTATAATCAACTTCACTAATATTTTATTTGGCATCTTGAATATTTGGTTAATCATTTGGTTAAAGAGTTTCAACACAATGATCTTCTTAAAAATTATCTTAGCCACTTTATCAATGCTAAGCAATCCCCAACTGAATCAACTCATGACTTTATCAAAAGATGGAAATATTTAGCTCATAAAGCTGATCATAACATGAATGATGATAACCAATTCAAACTCTTTATCATTACTTTAACTCCTACTCTCTAATATAAGGTTCAAACCTTTGCTCCTCAAACACTTAATGAATCTCTTGATCAAGCTAAGTGTCAATATTTTCTTATGAATCAATTCAAACCTAATCCTAAAATTCTTAAAGGATATTTCTAAACATCTAATTTTATCACTATTAATACCCTATAAAACAAATAAGGAGTTTCCAAGGATGATATTCCTTCATCTCTCATACACCTCTTTCATTTCAACAAATGAAGCAATTTTTACCTCCCTCAAAACCTTTCATCTATCCTAATGCTCCTCCTAAGTGGTATGACCCTAATCTATTTTTATAGTTCCATGATAACATTGGGGATTCTCATGAATCTTGTATAAGGATTAATATTTTTTTTGTCTCCTATATGCTTGGCGATTCATTCAATCATGCAGCTATGATGAATCTTTGTCATCAAGAATACACTGTTGCTTCCCAAAAATGACAAACTTTCAAATCTTATACCTCTAATAACCAAAAATATTATTTTTAATAATCAATAAAATGTCAAGGATGTTTGTGCCATCAATTATAATTATGATAAATATTATAAAAACTCTTAATATGTCAACACTACCAAGGCTAATGATCATCATAAATTGGCTCATAAAGATCTCACTACCAAGCCTAAAAATCCATCTTTAAAATAACAACTTACTAAAGATACTACCACCACTAATATTGATTTGAAATCACCTTATAAAAACTTCCTCCTTCCTATCCTCCAACCACATATATATCTTACAAGACTATCTTACCTTATAAAGCTTATGTTGGTTCTTCTAAATCTCATTGGAATTTTCTTGAAGAACTCAACTCTATTCCTTATAATATTCCTCTTATGGAGTCGGTTTGCACTTCATCCTATCATCATAAATTACTTATGAAACAAATTCAAGAAATTGAATATCCATCCTCCATTAATGAAGAAACACCTTCTATTGACTCTCAACCTATTAATTTCAACACCATTAAAACCTTGTGTCCCTCTTCCAAACCTTCCATTGAGTTTCTTAAATTGGACATGATTAATGATGATTTTTTTTGTGTGTTGATGATCCACCACTCTTTATTAAAATACCCATTAATACCACTCTTATTCAAAAATTTTAGTTGATGAAGGATCTGATATTAATAGAACATCCTTATGGATTATATAACAACTTGGTTATAACAAAGATCATCTTAAGCAAACCCATCTCACTTGTCTTGGTTTTGATAAGACTAATAAAAAGCCACTTGGTTGTATTTAGGTTCCATTAACCACATGACCTAAGACCATTCAAACCATGCTTATGATCCTTGATCTCCCTTTTTTTATAGTATCCTGCTTGGTCATCCATAGACCCATCGAATGTGAGTTATTACTTTTTCTGGTACTCAATGTATTAAATTATTACATAATGGAAAATGGTACAAGTATGAAGCTGATCCCAATCCATGGATTATCCAAATTCCTAACCTAAAGCTCAATATCATACTCTTACAAATCCTAAGATTAACAATGTTCCTTTACCCAAGTTAATCAACATGAGTCCTAATTTACATGTTACTCTTATGGATTCAAATGATGATGAGCCTAATGAATTACAACACACTTGAAATACTACCAATTTTCCTTCATATATTTCACAATGGCTTCCTCCTCTATTACCAAGATAATGTAGTATTCCTCTTATTTATAATATTTTCAACTTTTGCCCTCCATGCAATGCTCAAGCGACTTCTTTACTAGAAGATGCCTTCACTTGCATTGATATTGGAGTGGCTAAATTATTTTATGATCCTCTCATCATGTATCCTCATACATTTATAAATATTGGGATTTCACCTTCTGAAACTCCCCCTAATTTTCAAGCTTGTATGATTTCTCCATTATATCAAGATAATTATATCATAAGTCAAGCTCAATCTAGATATTTGGATGTCTATCACTACCAAAAAAATTTATCCTAAATTGATCATTATAATCTAGACTTACATCCCATTTCTATGGATTATACCTTAGATCTTGAGGGTTATGTGCCTCCCATCAATCTTCCTCTTATAAATACCCCTTGGGTGGTAAAACAAATTATACATTTTGAACCTCTAGAATTGATTACACCTTTGGATCCAATCATTGCATCCAATCCTTCTCCCATTATTGAATCCATTGATATATCTATCTCTTCTATTTCATCTACTTCTTCTACTCATGAAATTACACTTGATGCCAAGGCAACTAATGTCCATCAAATTCATTTTGAGTATGATAACCATGGAAATAAAATTATTGATATTGAAGTAGATGTCAAATATTATGGTCCACTTCTACTAAGTTGACTAGTGACAAATATATTTTTTCCCAAGAACCTCAACTTCCTCGACAATATCATAAGCTTGGAAAATTCAAAACTAAAACTCCTTGCTTCAATAACTTTGTTACTAGCATTGATCCTAAAGTAAATCCAATTTTACCTTTGCCTAATATACCATATCACTTTCAAAATAGTAATTACATGCTTATTTAATAAACCTTTTGCATCAAATATGGTACCCCATCTTGTCCTTAACTGATTATAGTTTCTAAAGGGATTTCACCTATGGAATATTATAATTTTAGCTTATTATTTGAAAAATATCATGAATATTTCACTTGGTCGTATGAGGACATGCGTGGTATTTACCCTAGAATTTTCATGCATAGGATCATTAGTTATCTTGATGCCAAGCTTGTGTGTCAAAAGCAAAAAAAAAAATTCTTAAAGTTTCAACTCTATGTCATAAGAAAATCATCAAATTACTAGATGCTAAATTTATTAAACTAGTGGATTATTCTGAATGGGTGTCCAACATTATTCTTATTTATAAGAAATTCACTATGCTTATTCACATTTGTATTGATTTCTATAATCTTAATCTTGTTTATCCTAAGGACAACTTCCCCTTACCTTCAATAGATTCCATTATCAATTCCATGGTTGGTTATGAAATGCTTTCTCTTATGGATGGTTTCTTAGGATACAATTAGATTCATATCACTCTCGAGGATAAATATAAGACTAATTTCACCATGTAATTGGGAACCTATTGTTATGTCAAAATTACCTTTGGTCTCAAAAATGCTAGAGCCACTTACCAGCATGTAATGATTCACATCTTTCATGATCTCATTTACAAAATTATTGAAACCTATATGGATGATCATATTGTTAAATATAAACATCATAAGAATCATATTTTCTATCTTGATATCATCTTTAATCATATTATTAAATATAAAGTTAGACTTAATCCTTATGGATGTGTCTTTGGAGTTACATCTAGAAAATTGTCAAGATTCTTAGTCTCTCTCCATGACATTGATATTGATCCTACCAAAATTAGTGCTATCGAAAACATGCCTATTCCTCATTTTATACCTAACATTTTTACTTATTTAGGAAAGCTTGGGGAATTTAGACATTTTATCCCCAAAATGACATATTGAATTCACTCTATCAATTCCCTTCTCAAGAAAATTATTGCTTTAGAATGGGTGGATCCATGTTAAAAATCCTTTGATAACATGAAAGAGTCATTGATTTATCCACCTACACTTCATCCTCATTCCAAAAAAAAACCTTTGATTATACATATTTATTCGACACCTATTTTAGTTGGGGTAATGCTTGCCTAACAAGATCATATGGGAATATATTATGCTATATACTACATTAGCCGAGGCCTCATCAACTATGAAACACATTATACCAAAATTAAGCATGGTTGACTCACCATTTATTTTGTAGCTAAAAAGCTTCACCACTATATGCTTTACCAAACTACTTATGTCATTATTCATTCCAACCCCCTTCACCATTTATTCTCCAAAGCCTTTCTTCTTGGAGATAGAATTGGAAAATGGATGGTCCTCCTTATGTAATTTGATCTTTGCATTGTCACTCAAAAATTTGTTAAATGGAAAGTCATAGTTGATCAACTTGTTTTAGCTCCCATTCTAACCACTTCTTTCCTTTAAGATGACTTTTTAGATAAAAATATTCTTTACATTAAAGGTATTAATAAAGATATCTCTCTTAAAGATTACTTTCATAGCTTTACCACTGATCTTGAAGCCAATAATTTTGAAGAATCTTATACTCCCTCCAGTAATACTAAACCAAAGGTAGTTATTGAGGAGCTCCCTGAAATCAATGTTGAATTACATGAGGATACTTGGACCCTCTACTTTGATGGTGCTAAATGTGTTCAAGGAGCTAGGGTAGGTTGCATTCTCATTAGTCCTCTTGATAAGATATTCCGTTAGTGTTTTGTCTCACCTTTGATGTCACCAATAATATGGCCAAGTGCAAAGATCTCATCTTAGGAATGTGATTTGATCTTGATTTATATATTCAATACCTTCATGATTTAGGTGATTCTCAACTTATTTTCCATCAAGTTAATGGTGACTATCATTGTAAAAGTGAGAAACTTATTACCTATCATCAAATTACAACCACTCTTGTTAAGGATTTTATCTCTTTCACTATTGAGCCTATTCTTAGAGATTAAAATTCCATCGGTGATTCTCTTGCCTCTTCATATTATCTATTCCATCCGCATCGAGTTCTTTCTGATCCTTCCTCTCTTATATAAATAAGAAAATCTCCATCTTCAACTCAACCACTAGATACACTTATCTATCATATTGAGGATGTTACTATTAGACAAATACCTTGGTATAAATACATCATTAAATTTTTAGAAAACCAAACTTATCCTTCTAATTTATATTCTCATGAAAATAAATGCATTTATAAACAAGATTTCAAAGTATGTATTTTGACATAACATCCTTTACTATCATAATGTTGAAGGTACCTTACTCTATTGTGTTATGAAAGATGAGGTCCCTCTTCTTATTGAATAAGCACATGGGGTAATTTGTGGTCATCACTATAGTATACATGATATATCATGTAAATGCCTATGTATGGGTTCCTTTTGGCCTACTCTTGAAAATGATGCAATTGAATATGCTAAAAAGTGCACTCCTTGTCAGCTTCATGATGATATTATCAATTTTCCTCCTTCCAAACTTAAAAATATTGAGTCTCCATGGACATTTTCCACATGGGGATTTGATTTCATTGGTAAAATTCCTCACTTCCAAGATGGGCATGTCCTTATCATCACTACTATTGAATATTTTACCAAGTGAGTAGAAGCCATGCCCCTTGTTAATGTCACTAGTCCTAAAATTTCCAAATTTATTATTAACCAAATTATTTTCCACTTTGGCATTCCATATACCATAATTTTTGACAATGGTGGTAATTTTTTAAAAAATAAGTTAAATAACTTTGCAACAAATTCAAGATCAATCACAAGTTTTCCAAAAATTATCATCCGTAATGCAATGGTCAAGTTGAGGCCACCAATAAAATTATCCAAAATATAACTCATGAAAATTTCATGTATTGACATATTCATATTTACCATACACTTTGGGCCTATCAAACTAGCATATGCACTGCCATAGGGGCAACTCCATTTTCTCTAGTCTATGGTTTTGAATCAGTTCTTCCTTTAGAATTTGAGATTTCATATCTTTGTATATCTCTTCATGGAATTATTCCTAATGAATAATTTCATGAAGATCACCTTCATTCCCTTGATATTTTTAATTAATGTTGTCTTTGTACCTTGTAACATAACCACTAATACAAGGCTCACATTGCTTGATAACATAACAAATGCATTAAAGTCTGCACTTTTAATGTTGGTGATCTTGTCCTTAAATTATATTACACCCATGATAAAGAAAGTAAATACACGCAAAAATGGTGGGGCCTATATTTAGTTAAAGACATTCTTGGTCCAAGCACTTACCATCTTTAAATACACGAAGGCCATGTTTTCAAAGATCCCACAAATTTTTAATTCCTTAAAAAGTACTTTGCCTAAACATTTACTTCTTGTCATGTTTTCTATCTATATCTATCTAATAGTTTTTGTAGGTTACTTAAGCATGGGTCTCTCCCACTATAGTAGTTTCCTTTATTTTGTAAACCTTTAGTCCTCCCTTTTGGTCTTTTGGTTTCTTGATGTACCATAGTCTTCCTTATGATCTTGCATTTTCTCTTGTTTTTTGCACTCCTTGGGTTTTTATTTTGTGATTTACTTTGTAAGATCATGGATAAGACCCGACATTCCTCACAAAATCACCATCTTTTATCTATTTTTCTTTCATTGTCACTACTTTCTAATACTATTTTGGTATCCTTTGGGTTTTTATTTTGTGAGTTACTTTATAATACCATGAATAGGACTCAACATCCCTAAAAAAATACCACTATTTCTTTGCTTGCCTCATTTTACTTCTTTTATTGCTTATTGGAACCCTCATGGGTCTCTCTTTTATGAGTTATTTTTTAAGACCATGGATAGTATCAGAACATCCTCATAAAATTACCACCTTTTTTATGTTCTTGATACTTTTTCTCAACTTTAGCTTTTGCTTCTTTTGCTAGATGAAACATGCACAACAATCTATGTTAGCATGTTTTATTCCATTTCCCTCTTTCTTATGATAAAGAATCATATTTTATTATCATTGTATCCCTTTTTGACCTTTGACACTTTTTTTACAATTTAAATTAATTTAAATTTCTCCATGTGTCATTCCTCTTGATTTCCCCATCTTTCCACTCCATATTGGATAAAACAAGGTTAAAGTCAAGATAGCACTTTTATTTCACCTAGATTTATGAAAATCTTAGACCCCATGATCTTTAAAGTTTCCCTCTCTTAGTAACCTTGTCCTCAGTTTTCAAATTAAATTCATTTTTAGCACCCATATTTTATTTTCCAAATCCATATGGAGGAGGATTATAAAAAACCATCAATAAAGTTAAAAGCCAAAACATTTGAAACAAAAGGAAATGATATCTAAAAGGCAACATATAACTCTCAAAATACAAATTCATATAAAAAGACATGATTTCAAGCACATCTCCTATCTCCTATAAAATTTTAAACACCAAAATTAGCTTCACGTAAATATGAAGTCCTTGGGGTGTGGTAGACTAGTAGATTGGAATAGGGGATTATTAAAAAATCTATGATGCTACCTACTTTCTCACACAAGTACCCAATCTTCATAGTAGATTGATAGATTTTTAAGGGGTACTAAAGAAAAAGGAAAACATCATGAGGAGGTAGGTCTATTTTATTTTTCATGCATTTAGTCTTCATGGGATGATTGATATACTCCAATGGTTGACCCAAGACTTGTGTCACTAAGAGAAGTTCTTCATAGTCTTTAAGGTCAAAAGTACTCTTGTTTTGACAAACCAAATTTGAGTGTCTTGACTTTGATAAATAATTCATTTACCTTGGTTTATCCTTAATTCTCACCTCCACTAATTTTATTTTTTTGCTTGATAGACAAATTGTGATTTGAAATCTATTTTTTGTTTTTCTTAAATTCCTTCTTCTTCATCTCTTAAAAACATGCTAACACTACTTTGTTTCAGTTTTATCTATCCTTAGAGTAAAATAACATGTTTGAGAAACTATGGATTCTTCTTTCTTTACACCATGATTTTACATTTACTAAACTTAATTTACTTTCCTTCTACCATTTATTACTATTATTTTGTTGTCCTATATTATAGACACTTGAGTATGTACCCTTTTTCCATTGTTGAGTGAGGATGGCTTGTTAATTCTCACTTGAAAATGTTTTTTTCCCTTTTATGCATCTTTTATCCATTATTTAGTGAGATGTGGTTTGTTATTTCTCATTCATCAATATTTTTTTACCATTTTGTTTAGTCTTTTTCCATTCATTTTATTTTTACCATCCTGTTTGACATGTATACTTGATTTGATTTGGTGAGTTTTCCTTTCTTACTTAAGGATAACTTGTTTGAATTTTTGGTCTTTAGTAGCCTTGGATTTTTGGTTACCCAATTTACTCTTGTTGTTTGACTTGGTAATTTTTTCTATTATAGCACCTGTCACCCCATCTTGCAAAATTTACCAAGTACATCCCATCCTCATAGCACTAACTATCTTGGTTTTTCTTGTGTTTTTTTTGTTTTTTTATCTTTAGTTTTGTATTTGTTGGTTTTTCAAAATAAGTCTCACAATAAAAAATAAAAACATAGTAGACAACCATCTTGTGATAAAGGTAATTCAAGGTACACATTGCATTTCCTTTTTAGTTATTTAGTTTCTAGATTAGTTTTCCTTTTAGTCATTTACTTTAAGTTATTTTATGCTTTTAAAATACTATAAAATTTATTTATTATCATCATTATGTGTGTCTTTATGTCCTTTCTCGAATAATCATCTCCTTTTACACCTTAGTGACATGTGATGAGATTCAAGTGGGGCATATGTGTACACATAATATTTTAACTTTTATCAAATAATGATGCTTTACATCTTGTAATAACCCATCGAGACTCAATCTCTCTAAGTACATGCCCTAAAGGGTGCATCATGAAAGGGGTGGATATACCTTTGGTTCTTTATATGTTTATTATCCCTTATTACCACATTATTACCAATCCAACTAGATCCCAAAACTATTCCCTAAGCTATTTCTCATCCCTTGAGTATTCCTCCAATATTTTCCTCTTTTCAATCCTCCTTTTCTTACCTTAAACTAATTTTTAGGGTCAAATTAGTACAGTTAATAGGTATTCTTTACTTTCGTGGTTTGTTAGCCTTTCAACTAACCTAACACAGACCTAGTAAATTATCCTTGAAAACACATTGGGTTGACCCTATACAACCAATGTTCTTAGAAGGATTTAGGGAAAGATCCACCTATATATAAAAGATTATTTCTATCATTATTGATATGTGCAATCAAGAGTTATTATTCATGCATGCTTCTTCATAATTTTCTCTTCCACCATTCTACTTGAGGAGACTTAGTTTAGGTTTTTTATTTGGAGAATATAGTCTTGTGAATAAGTCTTAGATGCTTTGGAGTTTTTAGTTATTCTTACAAACCATAACAACCTATTTTAAATCCCATTTGGCCATGGGAGAGATTGAGTCTCAATAGGTTCACATTTAGATAAGTATATTATAAATTTATTCTCATTTCTTTTAGTAGATAAAAGTATCATAAGTGTTGGTTTAAATAATACTATCTTAAATATCTCATGTATTAGGGTGTTACTCATACTTATTTTAATTTAAGTTCCCTATACATATTTATTTTATTTTTTCTAACGCTCACTTTGTGCCACAAGCTTTAGTGTGCACTAGATTATATTTTGCTTTCTTGCTATTAGAATAGAGTGAATGTTTTAAAACTTAAGACTCTATTAGTTTTGTTGTGTGATTATGTTAGACTATAGACTTTTGAACATTTCCTAGCATGATATGTTGTGACAAGTGATATAAATGATCCCCTAATTAGGTTTAGTGGATCCCCATATTGGTCATGCTCCTACTTAACAAGTTTATTCCCAATCATAAGTGTAGGTATGATATATATCATCTGATCTAGGATTAATTCATAGACATGATGCATTTCTAATTACATACATATCTTTGGTTTGACTTGGTGAGTTTATCTTTCTTACTTAAGTTTTACTTGTTTGAGTTTTTTGGTCTTTCTTAGCTTTAGATTTTTAGTTACTTGATTTACTCTAAATTTTTACTTGGTAATTTTTTATAACTTAACATTTATCACTTTAGCTATCTAAATTATAAGTATGTCTCATCTAGATCATGTCAACTATCTTAGATTTCTTAGATTTGCTTATTTTTATTCTTTAGTTTTGAATCCTTGGGTTTGTTGAAAGAAGTCTCTACACCCTCCATGATCAAAACTACAAACACAATAAATAACCATCCAATGATAAAGGTAAGTCAAGGTAGGCATACATTTAATTTTTTAGTTATTTCCATTTCAATCATTTCATTTTAGCTATTTGATGCTTTAAATTACTAATTTTGTTCAACTTCAACATTGTGTGTTGTTATGTTATTTATCGAAGCACCATCCCATTTTGCACTTGAGTGACACATGATGAGCTTCAAGTGGGGCATATGTATACAAATAATATTTTCAAACTTTATCAATTATTGATGCTTTATATCTTTCAAGAACCCATCGAGTCTCAATCTCTTTGAGTGCACACCTTAAAGGGTGCATCGAGAAAGGGGTGGGTAGACCATTGGTGCTTCACATGATTGTTGTCCCTATACTACCATTTGATATCTACACAACCATCTCCTAAAAACATTCCTTTACAGTTTGCCTCCTATCTTTCAACATCTTCTAGTCATTTTATACCTTCATTATCCCTTATATAGATTAAACTCCTTTATGATGATTTACAATACACTATCATCCCCATTGACCCTATAATCTAATTGAAAAAACTCATTTAGGGTCTAGGTCATCCCTTGGTTGACCTAGACTAGGACCTAATTTGATTTTCTCAATAATGATACAAAATTGATTACCCTGAACCTATAAGCTAAACTTTTGGAAAGGACTAGGGTTAGATTCAACTATATAAACACATTCATTTCTCCATTCTTAGAGAGATAGGAAGATTTAATTATTCATGTGTGCTTATTTATAATATTCTCTTTTTCCATTCTACTTGAGGAGTCTTACTTTAGGGTTTCTACTTAGAGAAGAATCTTGTCTTGTGGAAAAGTATTAAATGTTTTGGCCTTTCTTAGTGATCCTTACAAAGCATAACAACCTCTTGTGAATCAAATTTTGCCAAGGGAGAGATTAAGTCTCAATAGGTTCATCTTCAAGGTAAGTATATTTAAGTTTGCACCTCTCTTTTAGTAGATAGAAGTAACATAAGTAATGGATTTTAAATATATTTCTATATCTATGCATTAGGGTTTTACCTATACATAACTTAAATAGGATTCTCTTATGCATGTTTAATTTTATGTTTAAATATTGAATTGAAAAAGGGGTGGGTAGACCATTGGTGCTTCACATGATTTTTGTTCCTATACTACCATTTGATATCTACACAACCATCTCCTAAAAACATTCCCTTATAGTTTGCCTCCTATCTTTCACCATCTTCTAGTCATTTTATACCTTCATTAGCCCTTACATAGCTTAAAATCATTTACGATGATTTAATATACACTATAAACCACACCAACCTTATAATATAATTTAAAAAACTCATTTAGGGTCTAGGTCATCCCTTGGTTGACCTAGACCAAGACTAATTTGATTTTCTCAATAATGATACAAAGTCGATTAGGCTAAACCTATAAGCTAAAATTTGGGAAAGGACTAGGGTTATATTCAACTACATAAACACATTAATTTCTCCATTTTTACAGAGATAGTAAGAGTTAATTATTTATGTGTGCTTATTTATAATCTTATCTTCTACCATTCTACTTGAGGAGTCTTAGCTTAAGGTTTCTACTTGGAGAAGAATCTTGTCTTATGGAAAAGTCTTCGATTTTTTGGCCTTTTTTAGTGATATTTACAAACCATAATAACCTATTATGAATCACCTTTGGCCAAGGCAAATATTAAGTCTCAACAGGTTCATCTTCAAGGTAAGTATCTCTAAGTTTTCTCCTGTCTTTTTGTAGATAGAAGTAGCATAAGTAATGGATTTTAAATATATTTATAACTCCATGCATTAGGGTTTTACCTATACATAAATTAAATAATATTATATTATGCATGTTTAATTTTATGTTTACTAACCCCCATTTGTGTCATTATCTTTGATGAGCACTAGATTAGATTTTATTTTGATTTTGCCATTTTTACATTTGTGAATATGAAAACATAGGACTTAGTTAGGGTTATTACATAGTTTTGCTTGACTAGAGGATTTGTAACCCTCCATAGTGATTTTATTATGGTAAGAGATCCCCTTGGATAGGTATAGTAGATATAAATTGGTCATGACTTTGAATATATAATGTATCAACAATTGCAAGTGTAAGTGGGATTTATCCTCTCTGAGATAGGATTGATTTATAGATCAGTTGCATTTACATTTGCATATAGATACCACTAAGTGTAGAGTTAGTTTCCATGATCCTAAGGACATGGTAGATACTAACTAATACCTTATATTGGGTTGTATATTTATATACCATTGATGTGGTTATCATCCTAGAGGATGCTCATGCATTATTAGTATTGATAATTCTTGGCACACTAGTGATGTGTAATACTCCATATTTAGTGGATGATATGAGAAACTTAGAATTATGGATGATAGTGTTGGAGAGATATGAACAACCTAGGTTGGTGTTGTAGCTATTTTATATGTATGTCTTGATCTTCATGTATATCTAAAAGGCCATTATTGGAGTTATGATAGCTCAAGTGATTTATCACAAGTTGGATGTGAAGGTCTAATTATATTTTATATATTTATGTGGGGTGATGTTAAATCATGAAATAATATATGATTTAGGTTTTTATATTTAGGTATAGTTAGTACACAATTGTTATAGCATTTTATCCAAGGGATATAAGATAATGGAACCCATTATGATTTTTTCTAATTGGATTTATGAATGATTTTCTATGTGTAGACCAACAAGTTTACCTCATTCTATGGATAATGCCTTCATAAATGTATAGTGGTGGGAATATGATCATGTGATTTATATTATGCCATAGATCCTAGCATTACATACTATTACTCAAGGTGAGATTATGTGGAACCTTTAAGATGGTATTATGGATGCTTGGACCTCATGGTCAAACATTATATACCCAGGTCATTTGAGGAATATGGGACACTATCTTTGGTGGGTGGATCCCCATAAATTTCATTGAGTACTAGGTAATTTTATATTAACACCTAGTATCTCCTATTATGGTCCCTTTATTTTTATCTAGGCATGCAAGGGAGAGGCATGGTGTGGTAGGTGTGGAGACACCAATGGAGCTTCCAATTATAAAGCCTCATTGAGTGAGGGACACTAAATTATGATGTTAGTGGTGAAATTATGGGATGAATTATTGATTATTCCATAGAATTAGATATCATATCCACCACCATGGCCATGGAGATATACAAGCTTTAATTTCACCACTAGTACAGCCACACGCATAGCCAGAAGGAGATCTAATAGTGTAGCCTATGTTGAGTTGGTTTATTATGTGGTACATAAGTAGTGGGTAATTAAGTGTTTTTGTGATATATCCCATCTAGTATAGAGGTTTCATACCACTATAAATCTATGGTATGTAGGAAGTGTATGGTGGTCGAGTTGATGAAGCTAATATTGGTGAGTAAGATGAGTTGTATAATGATTATTTTGAGATTATGTGTATATATATATCTCTCTCTATGTGTGTATACATATATATATATATATAAATATATATATATATATATATATATATGTATGTATACACACACACATATATACACACACATAATCTCAAAATAATAATCGTTATACAACTCATCTTACTCACCAATATTAGCTTCATCAACTCGACCACCATACACTTCCTACATACCATATATTTATAGTGGTATGTATATATATGTATGAATTTTGAAATATATATGATATTTGATGTGATTTTGATTTCCATTTTTTATATGCTATGGAAAAATAGACTCGATGAGGGACACTAAACTATGATGTCAGTGGTGAAAGTATGGGATGCATTATTGATTATGCCATAGAATTAGATATCATATCCACCACCATGGCCATGGAGATATACAAGCTTTAATTTCACCACTAGTACACCCACAAGCATAGCCACAAGGAGATCCAATAGTGCAGCCTATGTTGAGTTGGTTTATTATGTTGTACATAAGTAGTGGGTAATTAAGTGTTTGTGTGATATATCCCATATGGTATAGAGGTTTCATACCACTATAAATCTATGGTATGTAGGAATTGTATGGTGGTCGAGTTGATGAAGCTATTATTGGTGAGTAAGATGAGTTGTATAATTATTATTTTGAGATTGTGTGTGTGTGTGTGTGTGTGTGTGTGTGTGTGTGTGTGTGTGTGTGTGTGTGTGTGTGTGTGTGTGTGTGTGTGTGTGTGTGTGTGTGTGTGTGTGTGTGTGTGTGTTGTGTGTGTATGAATTTTGAGATATATATGATATTTGATGTGATTTTGATTTCCATTTTTTATATGATATGGAAAAATAGACTCGATGGAAGACTTTGGTAGATATATCCCACCATGACATTTTGGATGATGTGTTACCACAACATGATATAACATAGTTGATTGATCCATTTATACCTTTAGCCTAGGGTTATATTGAGTGGTTTAGATTATTTGGGGTGGCTACATGAGATATATGTAGATTATCAAATAGATTTTAATCTATAGTATGAATAAGTTATTCAAAGGGAGTTATAGGTATGACATACACTAGATTAGGAGAGAATCACTCATTTGAGTATCGAGGTTATAGATCCAAGTGGCCAATCTATAGGGATAGGTGGATGGAATACAATCATGGACATAGTTTATATAATAAACTAGTCATAGAGGATGATATCAAGCCTTTATGGGTAGTGTATCATGTCCTTGTGGTGGATCATAGCCTTATAGAGTTATTTTTTATTATGTATAATTGTGTATCATGAGGTATTTAAATGTTTAGAGTCATATATATATATAGAGAGAGATTTACTTCATTATGAATCATGGATGTTATCTCTTAATGTATTTTATTTTTAGCACATGTGATTATGATTTTTTATGCTATGGGAAGTTTTATAATATGTGTTTTAATTTTTTAGCTAATGTTAGAAAATGCATGGTTAAAAAGTATGATAAATGACAAAAAGTTGTAAGTAGATAGAAATTTTTGAAAAATAATAAATGAATGGTAAAATGCATCACAAATAATGAGACAATTAAAATATAATGAAATCAAAATGATAAATTTCAATAAAATATGTAAATGCAAACCATAAATAAATAATTAAAATAGGGATAATTTGAAACAAATAACTCATATTTTAATTATTATGCTACTGTGTGATGAAATAAAGTATTACCATTGAATGACACATGAATTATGGTGATAATATGGTATGAAGAGATGCTTGTGAGTAATTCCTAGTTTTATCTAAGGTCTTACACTACAACTCATAAACTAAGCCAAGAGGCATGATAAGATGGGTAATTTATAGGAGATCCTGGTTGTATCTAAGGTATTACACTACAACTCATAGAATGAAAACAAACATCTATAAATACAAAGTGTGATAAGCTAGAAGTGATATCCATCAAGGGGAATATCAGGGATAAATAATAAATTAAAAAAGGGTGTAAAACACTACATAAATGATATATAAATCCTTATAATGATGAGACACACTAAACAAGGATGTTAGTGCTAGAAATTATTGACATCAAGGACCTAGGACACTTCAACTAGTGATATAGAGTTTGGGATAAGAAATGAAGTAAATATATTATCCCATCAAGGTTATATGCATGAAAATTAAAATTGACACCTTCCCATAATGTGGTCCCTATGCCTCATGACCCCTTATAGAGTTATCAAACTACTATGAATATTGGGTACTTGGGTGAGAAATTAGGTGGAACTAGATGATAAAATGAGACCTCTTATCCATGTATACTAGCCTACCACACCCTAATGGACCTAGGATCTATTATGAGGCCAACTGTGGAGTTTGAAATTTAACTAGGATAAAAAATGTGCCAAGAGATCACATATTTTAGTGTGGTTTGAAGTTTTAAGATTGTAATTACCTTTGAATCATTGCCTTTTATTATTATTTTATGATATGGATTTTAAAATTTTATGGATTTTTTGTTCCTCCTTCATACAGGTTTGGAATACCAAATATGAGTGAAATAAGTGACAAATATAAAAGATCTTACACTTGGTCTCTAGTGAATAATAATAAATATCATGGTATCAAAAAGTTCCTAGACTTGCTCATAAGTGTGAAATTTCAAAATTTACCTATGTATGATTCTCATGAAGGGAAATAAAAAGGAAAGATTAATATCATAAAATATCCATTCATGTATTGAGTGGTACAATAATGGGTATGTTTTTAGTTGATCACAAAGGTGTAAGTAGTGTAATGGCAAATGGCTTGGGTTATATTGAATATAGCCAAGTCACTTAGAGGCTATACTATATTACCCATGAGCTAGCATAACTACCTATGAAAGTAATAATCATCTAAAATAGAGTTTAAAAATAAGGAAATTAAAGTGAATCTTGAGAAACATGACCCAAAGGTGTTATTTAGATTAAAACATTTGACAATAAAGATAGTAAGTATCAAGAAATAAATCATAATATAAAAATGATGTCTTAAATGTAAACTACACATGAAAATTAAATTTTTTGAAATAAAAACATTGTATAAATGAGATATAAATCTCAAGGCATCACCAATTATCAAAGTGAAATGTAAATAACAAATTGATTCATATGATAATGTGAAGAATAATATGATATGTCACACAAAGATGTGCTCACATAAATGTGAAAGATAAATTTTATCAAGCCTAGTTTATGTATTTAATAAAGGATAAGTTACAATCATAAAATATACTATATCAATCATGGTTGATATAGTTACATATACTAAAGGGTAAAGCACAAACTATATTGAGCATTATTAATGTAGTTACATAGGTTGAAACTTTGAGATGAAACTATATCAAACTTGGTTGATGTAGTCAAATCTAGGGGAAATTTAGCAATATTAAGAATAAACTATAATAGTCATGATCAATATAATATAATAAATAGAGGTGGAATGAAATTAAACTCAACATATTATGTCAAACTTATTTGATGTAGTTTTTTCACATATAAACAACTATATCAGTGTTAGTCGATGTAGTCAGAACACACAACATAGAATCGTATCAAAGCTGGATGATATAGTATATAATACATAATATAAAAGCAAGATTTTTTTTTTAAATTTAACTATTTATCTAAATTTAAGATCAGATAAATATACTAAAAGTATGTGACTAATTTTTAGGCTCTCAAATATACTTATGAATATGTTGGATGGTTTCAAGGGTAATATGAGAGTAATTTCTTATCACTAATTACTAGCTAGTTTACTATATAATCCAATAGATGGTTGACTTCCTAAGGTTTGATGAAAATTGGAATCTTAAACATTTCCAAAATATCATGAGATAAGTGGAAATTAAAGTATTTATTTATCACTATACTATGACTATGATTATTGGGTCAAGCCCCTCATGCCATGGCATCTATAAATAATAGACAGGGATTGTAAATAGAACACTATATATCCCTTAATGATAGTAGTTAAGTAGTTTGAAAACTATCAAAATGTAGTTTTTATGGAAATTGAAACAAAGAGAAAATAAAATTTGAAAATAAATTTAGTGAATTTAGTGAATTAAAATAAACAAGTAGTCGACTTGAAAGGAAATGTTTGATTAATAACTAAAAAATAAAGGTTAATTTTCCTCATGCTAAAAATTAAAATACCATACCTATATCAATGTAGGCTGATTTATCTATTCAAACAATAGATAAATTTATCAATGGAAATTGATATAGTCTATGAAAATATATCTAAAATAGGAATAATAAACTAGATCAGACATGGTCGATATAGTTTTTAAAAAGGATGAAAACACATAACTATATTAGCTAAGGTCGATATAGTTTGATAGAAAGATAGTATTAATTTGTAACTAGATTAGATAGAGTCAATATACTTATTTGAGTAAATTCAATTTGATAGAATGAAAAACAATTATACATAACTAAATTTAGTTTCTTAATCAAGTTGACTAAAAAATGAATAAACAAAACTATATCAAATCAATTTGATAAATTTGGGTATAAAATACCTAGTAAATAAAACTAGATCAAACTTGATCGATATAATTCTTTGACTAAAAAAACATAGAGATTTGAGTGTAAGAATATATCAACCTGCATTGATATATCTTGATGAAAACATACAAGAATAATACTATATCAACCCACATTGATAAAGTTTCATGAAAATACACATATATTAGATTGTATCGACCTGCATCGATGTATCCTACTAAAAAACTTAAAGAATTTAAAATATGTTGACCTATGTTGATATAGTTTGCTGAAAGAGAAAAAAATAGCTAGTTGATATTGGGTTCACCAAAATGTATGTAATAAGCTAGGATTGACCTATAACTTATCCAATCTAAGATATTAAAATTAGAAAGGGTAAATCAAATAGAGCCCATTAATACTTAATGTATCAATATATGACCAAATAGATCCATTAAACCTAGTGAGTATCACTTATTAGATAACATCAATAGAGAGGGTATATACAAAGGAAAATATATTTGACCTATTAATAAATCTTAACTCGAAGAAGCTAAATCCTACTTACACTTTTGATTGTTAATAAATTATATATTCAAGGTCATGACCAAGATGGATCTGATAGACCTAACCAATGTATATTTTACCATAATAACATCATTAGAGAGGGTTTTAAAGCCTCTATTCAATACCATGCAATAACCCTATCTAGGTTCTATATTTTCATATTCATAAAGTAAATGACAAGTAAAGTAAAATCTAATCTAGTGTTCACCAAAGACTATAGAAAAAAGTGGGGGTAACAAACATAAAAAGGTAACAAACATAAAAACTAAACATGCATAGGATAATCTTAATTAAGATATGTATATATAAAACCCTGATGCATAGAGATATTAATATATTAAAAATACATTACTTATGTTACTTCTATCTACTAAAATAGAGGAGTAAAGTTAGAGATACTTACCTTGAAGATGAACCCATCAAGACTCAATCTCTCCCTTAGCCAAAAGTGCTTCACAAGGGGCTATTTTTACTTTTAATTATCACTAAAAATTCCTAAGAATCCAAGACTTTTCCATAAGATAACATTATTATCCAAGTATAAACCCTAAGTAGTAACTCCACAAGTAGAATTGTCAAAGAGAAAATTTTAAAGAAGTAAAAATGAATAATTAACCCCTATCTCTCCTTAATAAATGTTGAAATGAATGTGTTTATATATATAAATCTAATCCTAAACCTTTACAAAAGTTTAGCTGATAGGGTCAGCTTAATTTAACTTTATGTCATTATTTGATAAAAGCAAGTCAGCCCAAGCTAAAAGTGTATTGTAAACTATCAAAAAGGGTTTTAAACATAAGAAGGGGATAAGTAAGGTAGTTAATTTATTGGAGTGTGTAAGATATGAGGAAATGATTAAGTAATTACATAGGATAAGGTTGTGTTGATAGCAAGTGGTAGTATAGGGGATAATAATCTTGAAAATCACAAATAGTCTTCTCACCCCTTTCCCATTGCACCTTTTAAGGCATACACTTAAAGAGATTAAGACTTGATGTGTTTATAAAAGAGAAGAAACATAAATAATTTATAAATTTTTAAAATATTATATGTATACATATGTCCCACTTAAATCTCATCATGTGTCACTCAGGTGCAACAAGGAATGGTGCTTCAAAAAAGGAAAATAGTAACACACAATGTCAAAGCTAAATAAATTGTAGTATTTTAAAGTATTAAATAGCTTAAATTAAATGATTTAAATGGAATAAATGAAAAATATAATTAATGTATGTGTAACTTGACTTACCTTTATCACTGGATGGTTGTCTACTATGTAGTTTTTGTCACAGAGATTGCAAAGACTGCTTTAGACAAACCCAAGGATACAAAATTAAAGAGAAAAAACAAACAAATGCAAGAAATAAAATATATCTGACATGGTGTAGGCATGATGTGTTGATAAATTTGGTAATTTGGGGTGAAAAATACTGAGTTAGGATCAAATAACCAAGTCAAAATTTAAATTAAATCAAGTAACCAAAAAGCTAGTGGCAAATGCTAAGTTAGGACCAAATGACCAAGTCAAAATTTAGAGTAAATTGGGTGACTAAAATGCCAAGGCTACTAAATGACCAAAAAATTCAAACAAGTAAACCTTAATTAAGAAAGGTAGACAAACCAACTCAAACTAAGGATACAAGTGAAAATGGTAATTAAACATTAATGTAAAAGAAGTAATAATCTTTACTTAAATAAAGAGGGGCAAGTAATTCTAAAACAACATTGACAAGTGAGTAGTAACAATCCTTACTCAATCTTCAATGGAGAAAGTGCATAAAATGGAAAACAACATTGGTGAGTGATAAGTAACAAGCCAACCTCACTCAATAATGAATAAAGTAATGAAAAATAGAAATGAACATAGTTGCCTAAAAAAAGAAGGTATAACAAAAATGTAAATTTTTCAAATAAACCAAGACAATTCTAGAAATGTGAATTAATGGTATAAATAATGGAATGCATAGTCACTCAAGCATATTATTTTGTTTTAAGGATAGATAAAACTAAAAAAAAGTAGTGCTATCATGTTTTAAGATGTGAAGAAGAGGGAATATATAAATGGTAAAAGAGATTTAGAATTAGACTTGATCATCAAGGGGAAAATGAAATAGGTGGAGGGGATAATGAAGGAAAATCCAAGGTAAATAAACTCTTTATTAAAGTTAAGACACTTAAATTAGGTTAGTCAAAATAAGATGACTATCAACATTAAGGAATCTAAAGAAATTTTCCTAACCACACAAACCTTGGGTCATAAAATGAAGTATGAATATCATCCCATAAAAGATATATGCATGAAAATTAAAATGGTCCTACCTTCCCATAATTTCCTTGTTCCTTAAGACCCCTTATAGACCCATTAGTCTTATACAAATATTGGGTACTTGAATGAGAAATTAGGTATCACTATAGATTATTTTGAATTCTCTTATCCTAATCTACTAACCTACCACACCTCAATGGACCTTGGCTCTATCTTTAGGCCAAGTATGGAGTTTGATCTTTGATTGGAGGTAGGATATGTATTATGAATCATGTATTTTGGTGTGATTTTGAATTTTGACTTTGTATGTTTCCTTTTGATCATTAATTTTTGTTTTAAATGATTTGGATTTTAACTTTTGATGGATTTTTTTATTTTTCCTCCATTTATATTCAAAGAACCAAACATGGGTGTTAAAGGATAATATCATTTTAAAACTTTGGAATTGGTTTGTAAGAAAGAGAACTTAAAGAGCATGGTGTCTAAGAGTCTTGTTGATTCATGTGAAATAAAATTTCTATCTTTAATTAAACCTTATTGAATATAAAGTATAATGAATGGAAAGGAAATCAAGGGGAATGAACATGAAACAATTTTAATTACTTCAAATTAAAAAAATGTAATAAAGGTGAAAAATCATACAATAATAGGGAAGTATGATTCTTTATCATAAGAATGTTGCAAGTGTAAGAAAAAATGATAGCATAGTTTGTTGTGAAAGTTTTATCTACAAAAGCAAAAAAAAACCAAAGATAATAATAAGGAAATACAAACTTGTAGCCAGGTCATAACATTCTAGACAAGGAATATTGAATTAAATAAAGATGGTCATTTTATGAGTAGTGCATGGTCCTATTCATGGTCTTACACTACAACTCATAAAAGAGAAACCCAAGTGGGTGTAATAAAGGTAAAAATTTGAGGAGGGCA
Source organism: Torreya grandis (assembly GCA_037957365.1). Classification (NCBI taxonomy): domain Eukaryota; kingdom Viridiplantae; phylum Streptophyta; class Pinopsida; order Cupressales; family Taxaceae; genus Torreya; species Torreya grandis. Next base: position 6,571,624 of record JARHVA010000147.1, on the reverse strand, counting down.
TGGTCCTATCCATGGTTTTACACTACAACACACAAAAGAGAAAATCAAAGAGAATTAACAAATCATGTGAAAAAAGTGGTAAGAATAATATTTATGAGGAAGGTCTAGTCTTATCCATGGTATTACACTACAATTCATAAAAGAAAAACCCAAGAGGGTGAAAAATTCATGGAAAAATAACAAATCAATAAAAGTGAAAGGAATTAATGAGGAATATCAGGTCCTATCCATGATATTATAGTGCAACTCATGGGAAAAGGAAACCAAAGAACCAAAATAAAGAACTAAGATTTGTGGAAAGAGAAAACTATTGTAGAGGGTGAGACCCATATATATATCATATAAAAAATGTTAGTAGGATAAAATATATAAATATGATAAGAAGGGAAATATCTAAGCAAAATATTTCTTTAAAAATAATGCATTTGTGGGATCTTTAAAAACATGGCCTTCATTAGTTTGGAGGCGATAGGTGCTAATAACAAGAATATCTTTCACTAAATAAAGCCCCCACCATTTTGGGTGTAAGTTTCCTTATTTATAATGGGTATAGTCAAATTTAAGGACTATATCACCAACATTGAAAGTATAGACTTTAACCCTTTTGTTATGTTGCTTAGCGATACGATCCTTGTATTAATGATTATGTTATAGAGTAACTGTTCATCAAGAAGATAAAAATCATGAAGGCAAGATTCACATAATTATTTATCAAGAATGATACTATCAACTTTTAATGGTAGGATAGACTCAAAACCATAGACCAACAATAATGGTGTTACCCTAGTGGCAATACATATGGTAGTGTGATAGGCCTACAATGTGGGATATAAATGAAGATGCTAATTCATGTGGGTTTTATGGATTGTATTTTGAAGGATTTTATTGAGAATTTTTTTAGTGGCATCATCTTAGACATTGCATTATGGATGACAAGGTGTGGTAAATTTGTGGGATATTTTAAATGTAGTACATAAATGCTTCACATCCTTGTTTTTAAAATTTACACCATTATTAGAGATGATAGCATGGGGAAGTCTGAAATGAAAAATGATTTGGTTAAGGATAGAATTGGAAAAATTAGTTCTTGTGATGTTGACAAGAGTCATAGCTTATACCCATTTGATAAATTATTTAGTAGTTGTGATGATAAAAACATGCCCATCAGGTGATCTAGGTAGTTTGCCAATGAGATCTAATCCCCACATAGAAAATGGCCAAGGAAATTACACATTTTGGAACTCATATAGTTGTGAATGGATTAGATCATCATATATTTGTCAAGGACTACACTCTTTAGAGAACTAGATAGCATCTTTTTTGAGAGTACATCAAAATTATCCCATACGTAGGTATTTACATGTTGTAATGTATCTGCTATAGTGACCACTACAAATGTACCCATATGTATGTTCAAGGAGAAGAGGGACATATTATTTCATTACATATAAAATAAAGGTACCTTAAGTGTTGTGATAAGATAGGGTGTTATATCAAAAGACATATTTGAAGGCTTGTTTGTAAATTTGAGTCTTTTCACAAGAATATATATCTTGAAGATAAGTGTGATGTTTGGGGATTTGGATAATGTCTTTATACCATGGGCTCTATAAAATGGTGGAAAAATCAATGTGATATATATAATACTCTTGTGGTTAGATAGAAGACAAGGATTTTATTATTTGAAAAATAATTTGGGAATCATTAAGAACTTTATGCAGATGAAATAATGATGTTGAAGAAGTAAGAGAGTCATTGATAGAGTTTTGATCTTTTGGAATGGGCTCGATGGTAAAAGAAGTAAATTATTTGGTGAGGGTAGTGTCCATGTGATGATAAGTGACAATATTTTCACTTTTACATTGATAATCACCATTAACTTAATGGTAGATGAGTTTAGAGTCACCCAAAGTGTGTAGATACACAATATCTAAGTCAAGTTCCACTCTCATGCCTAGGATTAATGCTTCATATTTTGCCATGTTATTAGTGACATAAAAGGTAACATATAATTCTAATGGGATTATTTTACCATGAGGACTATCTAGAATACAACATGCCCCATCTCCTTGAAGGCATTTACTACCATCAAAATTAAGGGTCCAGGTGTCTTCATACAAATCAATGTTATTTTCAAGAAGTTATTTGATAACTAATTTGGATTTAGTAGTATCAAGAATGACATAGGAATATTATTGATTACTTACTTATAATTTAGAAGTGAAGTTATGAAAGTAATATTTAAGAGAGATAGCCTAATTGAGACCTTCAATATAGAAAATGTTATCATCAGAGAGACTATTTTGAAGATGATTAGTAATAGGTATGGGTGCCACTACAAGCTGGTCAACAATGACTTTCCCTTTGAAATTTTTTTGTGTGATGAAGTGGAGGTAAAATTAAATTAATTTAACCATCCAATTGTCAATTCTATCTCCATGTATAGAGGCTTTAGAGAAAAAGTGATGAAGTGGGTCAAAATGAACTATGACATAAGTTGTTTTATATAGCATGTAGTGATAAAGATATTTAGCTACAAAATATATAGTGAGGAAATTATGTTATAATTTGGTATAATTTTTTTTTAATAAATGATTCCTAAACTAATATAGTAGATATCATACTCTCTTATAGCATCATCATGTTGGGAAAGCATTGCCCTAATTGATACATGTGTAGAAAAAGTGTAAAACATTAAAGGATGATCATAGAAGGTGGATGAAGGGTAGGTGGATGTATAAATGATTCTCTCATGTTTTTAAATTAATTTTAATAAGGATTAATCCATTATAAAACATTACCTTTATTAATAAGGGATTTAATAGAGTAAATGTGATAACCCATATCAGGGATGAATCATCAAATTGCCCCAAGCTTACCAAGGTAAGTATGAATGTATGGAATGGAATGAGGAATATGAATGTTGACTATGTCATTGATTTTAGTGGGATTGACATTATTAGCATGAAGAGAGACTAATAACCCTCTAAATTTACCAAATTTAATTCTAAAAACATATTTTTAGGGATTGAGTCTAGCTTTATATTTGATGAGTCGATCAAAGATGATGGTAAGATCAACAAGAGGAGTTTTTTGGATTTTATAATTGGTAATGAGATCATCCACATAGGTTTCCACAATATTATGGATAAGGTCATGAAAAATTTGGTTCATATATTTTTCATAGGTAGCTCTGATATTTTTAAGGCTGAAGGGTATTTTAACATAGCATTAGGTTCCTCATTCCATGGTGAAAGTTGTCTTGTGTTGGTCTTCAGGGTTGATATGATTATCATTATATCCTAGAAAATCTTCCATAAGGAAAAATATTTAATAAAAGGTAATAAAAAATTGTCCTTATGACAAGAAAGATTTAGAATACAGAAGTCAATGCAAATGCAAATAACCATGGCCATTTTTTTACAAATGGGAACAATGTTTGAACTCATTCAAAATAGTCCACATGTTTGATAAAATTTGAATCTAATAGTTTAATAATTTATTTATGACATAGGGTGGAAACATTGGGGGGATGTTTTGCTATTTTTACCAAATGGGTTTGGCATCGAGGTATGTAATGATGTTGTGCACCATGATACTATAATCAATGTTAGGCATGTCCTCATATGATCAAGTAAAAGTCTCATGATATTTTTGAATAATATACTAAACTTATCATGTTTGGTTGGCATGAGTTCTCTAGAAATTTATATAGGTTGAGGACATGAGGGTGTTTCTATTCTATTCTTGTATTTTCCTTGATAAGCATATAATTTTAGTTTTGAAAATGATGTGGTGGATTTTGAAGAGAGGAAATAGGGTTGGTTTTAGGATCAATTATATCAATGAAGTTATTAAAATGAGGGATATTTCACTTGAAATTCCCAATTTTATGGTGTTTTTTAGGAAGTTGAGGTTCTCAGGCATGGAGAAATTCAAGGATAGATTCATCGCTACATAATATAGGTAGAGGTCAATAATATTACACATAGAAATCAAGATCAACATTTTTATTACCATTGAAATCATATTTAGAATGTATCTAGTGTACATCTATGGAATTGGTATCGAGAGTAATATTAGGAGCAGGTGGAATTATAAAATAAGGTTGATCAGATTAAATTAGTTTATCTTTGGAATCCATGATGGGGAGAGGATTTGGTAGAATAACTAATATGATAGTAGATATATAAGGTTCAATATGTTTTGAATATGTGAGAGGTAAGATATTTTCAACCAACCAAGGAGTATCAAGAAGTTGATAATTAATTGGAGGTACATGGAATTCAGGTTATAACTCAAAATCCATAGAAATGGTATGAACATCATGGTTAAAATCTATTGAGTATTGTCATTAATGTCAAAGGTGCATTTTGTGAAGGTTGATGTCAAAGGTGATTAAGGATATTTGGAAATGTGTGATGTGAAATGGTACATTGAAAATTTTATCATGAGAAAAAGAGAGATAATTTTAAAATAATTAATGCCTTATGTCTGCATGATTAATATCATTATTAATGTTAACATGGAAGGTATAGGTCATTGATGTCAAGTGCATATGAAGAATAGTCATGACATGAAGAGGTATGTGCATGGTGAAATGAATGAAAACATACATGTGAAGTTTGTATGGAATTGTTTTAGCATGTGATTAAGGTATAAAATCATTCATGAGAGTTTCAAAGTGAGCCTATAGGGGTAGGACCTTTACTCTAACTCTACAGCTAGACTACTCCTTGACCCTACCTAGCCTAGTGGGGCATGAATATTATATTTCAAGGTAAGTATGCACATGAGATCATGGAAAATGGTGAGAAAAGTTTTTTTTATTTATGATCATGAAGTTTTAATTTATTATTTTAATAAAAATGCATGAAAATCCTTTTAGGCCTTCTTGAGCTCACTATTGAGGGTCTCCAAACCTAAAGAAGCACTTCCAATTATTCATAAGCATATGTACCCTTTATATGGGAGTTTGAGATATTTCATAGAGATGGTAAAGGTCATAGATAATATTTCTAGGGATTAGTTTTGGATTTAAGTGGAAGTCCTTTATGAATAATTATTAACACCAAAACATGTGTTAAACCTCCCTAAAACCCTAAAAAGGACCCAATGTGAAATATTTTGTTAAAATCAGCTTAGGATGGATAAAAATTCCTATATAATATATTTTAACATGTATTAAAATCTCCCAAGCACCTCCATGTGGTGGTGGTTAGTCAGATGAGAGAGAAAATGTATCGGTATAGGCTTATTTGTCACGAAATTACTTTAGCTCTCAAAAGTTGAATTGGTCAAGAAGAGTAAATGGATGGAATAAAAATATAGAGACTCATTTTATATGACCATGATATTATATATATATTTTTTATCCTTTAAGTTCTATAAATTGGTCATCCAAGTAAGCTAGTCACAGACAAACATAATAGTGTGGATAATGTAAAACGTAGGCAAAGATGAAGAGATAGATTTGAGGGTTTATGCATGATAAATTGATGAAATAAAAGTTAATGAAGAATTTATTTATTAATTTTAAGTCATGAAAATTCTTTTGGTAATCTTTTAATGTCATTTTATTTGGTGAAAATGTTTCTCATAAATAGGCTTGTCTAGTTTAGATAGGACTATGAGACATAAGGTCAGGAAATTAGTCCAAAAAACTAATATTTAACATTATAATATATGAATTTTATATTTTATGATGTTTTATAGATATAATATATATATTTTTATTCATAAATAGTCATTAAAAGTGTTTAGATAGGTGTTGAAACTCTAATTCTTCATGATTATTTTTTGAGGTGATTTGGCAATTCTGAGTAAGCAAGTTGTAGAGATGTTCTTAAGCCCTTATTTATTGAGTGAAGGTGTTACAATAATTTGGTGATGAACCTAATTTCATGGATAAATTGTATTCATGTTTCATTTACCAATGCTTAGTACCTTAAGGGTCTTTAAGCTTCATTATTGTAAGATAGACTTTTGAGGTACACAAGCCTAAAAGGGTAGTTTGTCCTAAAGGAGCTTACATGGTATGAATGAAAGATTAATGTATAATAAGGCATGGATAAGGTTTTAATATTTCATATGATAAGTGATTTAATGTATTTTTATTATTAGATAAGGCCATTTAGGCCCAAGAAGATCAAGTTTTATCATTAAGAGGATAGACCTAATGCAATTAGGTCTTCATGATACCTAAAGGAGGAGTAAGACCTAATTGAGTTGTGAAAGACAAAAATGGGTTAAAATTATGATTTTACCATGTTTATAAGATGTACCAAGAACTATTATGTATATGACCTAACATTTTAAAGGTGTGTGGCTAACCAAGTTGTGTGTGATAATGAGACTAGTATATATACAAGGAAATTTAGGCCTATTTAAAAGTGAGCAAAAATAAATGAAAAAAAGATGCATGGTTGAGCAAAAGGAGGTCATGAAATGATTTGTAAAAAGTAATAGAAGAGAGAAGGTGTGGTAATCATTTATTTATTAAGTATTTAAAATTTTATAATGTGATCAAAATTCTTAGGTGGCTAAGTTGGTGATAAGACATTTAGGGAGTTGGTGCTTCCTTGTAAGTAGATGTTTGATAAATCTTATTAATGTGGGTGCTTG
>JARHVA010000147.1:6445000-6560000 GCA_037957365.1 Torreya grandis | reverse complement strand
ATGTTGAATAAATTTGATATAGAATATTTTAAGGAAGTTATCACACCTATTATCATAAGGTATAAGTTAAGAAAGGAGGGTAAATCTACAAAGGTCAATTAGACATCATATAGGTTAATGATTGGAAGTTTGTTGTACACTATTACCTCTAGACCTGATATCATGCAAGAAGTAGGTCTTATGGAAAGATTTCAAGAAGACCCAAAGGAAAATAATTTGAAATTAGTAAAACGGGTTTTTAAGTATCTCAGGGGACTATATATTTTTGGGTTGTGGTATCCAATGAGCAAGGAGGTTAAATTAATAGCCTATATAGATGTGGATAGGGTAACAAGTCTAGATGATAGGAAGAGAACTAGTGGAGGATCATTATTCTTAAGAGTGTCCCTAGTATCATGGATAATCAAAAAGTATCCATCACTAGAATTATATGCTTTTGATTATGATTAAATTTTAACAACTTCATGTTGCACTCAAGTCTTATGGATGAGGTAGACCTTCAAGGACTATAAAGTGGAATATGATAGTCCTTGTCCTATCTTTTATGACAATAAAAGTGCCATAAACATATCAAGGAATCCATTCATGCACTAAATTAATAGAAAAATTCCCATTAGGTATCCATTCATGCACTAAATTAATAGAAAAATTCCCATTAGGTATCATTTCTTAAGGGAATAGGTAAGTGAACAAAATTTCAAGCTTGAGTATGTATCTACTAAGGATCAGATTGTAGATATTCTAACCAAGCCACTTCCAAAGACAACATTCAAAGATCTAAGATAGGAATCAGGTTTAATTCCCACCCCTATTAGTCATTAAGGAATTTAAGTTGTTATGGGATATAATAATGTGGCTCATTAATTCCAAGAGTAGGTGACTAGTTTTGAGAAGGTATACAAAGACATGAAGATATGTTGAAGAATGTGGCCAAGGCTGGAAGCATGGTGGATGCTTGTGGAGCTTAAGTAAGGAAATGAATATGGATATTATCCATATATATGGAATCAAGTTGAATGAAAGAAGGTGAGCATTCTTTTGTATCTGAGTATTTTTGAAGGAGGTATGCATGGAGATAGGGGGAACATGCTTGTATGATGCTTCATAGACTCATAATCCTATGTGTTAAGTTTTTTGGTTGTAACAGGTGTGATATAAGAATTTGTAGTTACCTATTTTTCATTAATTTAAAATGGGGAAAAATTTTAGAACGGGGGAGAAAGATATTGTTAAGAGAAGTTTCCAACAATGAAAAAGGGGGAAATTATTGAGTGTTGTCATTGATGTCAAAGGTGATTAAGGATAGTTGGCAGTGTGTGATGTGACAAGGTGCATGGAAGAGTGTTGTAATGAGATAAAGAGAAAGAGGGAATTTTAATACATGATTGATATCATTGTTAATTTCAACATGGAAGGTACATGTCATTGATGTCAAGTGCATAGAAAACATAGTCATGACATGAAGAGGTACATGCATAGTGAAATAAATGAACATAGGCATGTGAAGGTTGTATGGAATTGTTTGAAAATTTTAGTAAGGTATATAAGAATTCATTATAGTTTTAGGGTGAGCCTATAGGGGTAGGACCTTTAGTCTAAGTCTGTACCCATACCACTCCTAGACCCTACCTGACCTAGTGAGGTATAAATATCATATTTCATGGTAAGTATGAACATGAGAGCATAGAAAAAGGTGAGATAAGTTATTTTAGGTATGATCATGAAGTTTTAAGTTATGTTTTGAAGTGAAATTCATGAAAAGTCTTTTAGGCCTTTTTGATCTCACTATTTGAGGGTCTCAAAACCCAAAGAAGCACTTTTAGTTATTCATAATCATGTGTAACCTTTGCATGAGATTTTGAGATATTTAAGAGAGATGGGTAAGGTTAATATATAATTTATATATTTATTATTTTTGGATTAAGGTATCATTACTTTATGAATAACTGTTAACACCAAAACATGTGTTAAGCCTCCCTAAAACCCTAATAAGGACTTGATGTGAAAGATTTTGTTTAAATTAGATAAAGATAGATTAAAATTCATACATAAGCTATTATAACATGTATTAAAATATCCCATGTACCTCAAATTGGTGGTGTTTAGTTATATGAGAGATAAAATGTACAAGTACAAGCTTATTTGTCAGAAATTATTATATCTCTAAAAATTTGAATTGGTCAAGAAGAGTAAATGGATTTCAAAAGAAGATAGAGACTCATTTTACATGTACATGATGTTTTTTGGATAGTTCATATAATTAAATTTCTCTAAATTGGTCATCCAAGTAAGCCAATCAAAGATAAACCTAATGGTACAAATAATGTAAAACCTAGTCAGAGATGATAAGATAGATTTGAGGGTTTGTGCATGATATATTGATGAAATAAAAGTGTATGAATAATTTATTTATTAATTTTAAGTCATGATAATTATTTGGATAATATTTTTAGGTTATTTTATGTGGTGAAAATGTTTCTCACAAAATGGCTTGTTTGGTTTAGATAGGACTATGAGACATAAGGTCAAGAAATTGGTATGCAAAACTAATATTTTCCATTGGACCATATGAATTTTTTATCTAAGGATGTTATTTAGATATCATATAAATATTTTTGTGCTTAAATATTCATGAAAAGTTTCTACACATGAGTTGGAGGTCTAATTCTTCATGACTTGTTTTTGAGGTAATTTGACAGTTCTAAGTAAGTGAGTTGTAGAGATGTTCTTGAGCCCTTATTTCATGAGTGAAGGTGTTCTAAGAATTTGGCTATTACCTTGAGTTCATGGATAATATTTATTAATGTTTCATATTTCATGGTTTATTATCTTAATTGTATTTAAGTTTCATTATTGTAAAATAGACTTTTGAGTTATGCATGCCTAATAGGAAAGTTTGTCCTTATGGAGCTTTCATGGTATAAATGAAGGATGAAGGTCTAATAAATCATGGATAAGGTCATAAGAGTTAATTATATAAGTATTTGAATTTATTTTTTACTATTTTATAAGGCAAATTAGGCCCAATAATATCAAGTTTTAGTGTTAAGAGGGTAGACCTAATACAATTAGGTCTCTATGAGACCTAAAAGAGGATTAAGGCCTAATTAAGTTATGATAGACAAAAAGGGGTTAAAATCATGATTAAAAAATATTAATAATATTTAATAAGACTTATTTTGTGTCTAACCTAATATTTTTAAGGTGTGTGGCTGACCAAGTGGTGTGTGACCATGAGACTAGTATATATAAGGTAGTTTAAGCCTATTTAAAAGTGTGTGAAAATAAGCAAAAAAATGATGCATGGTTGAGAATATGGAGGTATTTAAATGAATTTTAGACCATAACATAATAGCATAGGTGTGTTCATAATTTATTGATTGAGTAATAAAATTTTTATAAGGTGATTAAAATTTAGAGGTGGCTAAGTTAGTGTTGAGTCACTTAGGAAGTTGGTGCTTCCTTGCAAATAAATTCTTGATAAAGCCTAATCAAGTGGTTGATTGAGTTTATTGGGGTTGTTTATCCAATTTTATTTAGTTATAAAATTAATTTTGTCTTTAATTTCATAAGATATTAGTCCATTTGTAGAGATCATCATGGGTTTTCTTCCCCTTGAGGGTTTCCCACTCATATATGTGTTCTCCTGTTTCATGCTCATGTGAATGGTTATTTATGCATTTCTAGATCACTATGTTGATTTCATGGTTCATGAAAATTAAATTATAACTGAAATAAAATTTTTTAAACATTAATTCACCCACCTCAATAATTTTTCTTCAAAAAAATCATGCATTTGGGTTAAGGATTTTTGATAATGTTAAACATCCAAATCTCTTAATTGAGCTTGGGCCATAATGTAGTTATCATCATAGGTTGTAGAAATAGTACATAATTATGACTTAGAATGAAATTCAAAAAGTGAGATTTCTAGATCACTAAATTTAAATGGTGACATAATTAAAGGGTTTTGAAATAGCTTAGTCAGTCCATAGTCATTACACGTGAAATCATCTTTTATGTAGGATGATTCATGTGTATTACATGGAGGAGAAAAATTAATTCTCTCATTGATAAGATGGATGGTATGATCATGAGGTAATAAGGAAGGAGGAATACACTCTGAAATATGAAGAGGTTACTTGGTAGTATTACATGTATTTTAAAAATCATTTAGTTCATCATCATTATAAATGTCAAGAGTGACTTGTAAATTATAATTCATATTAACAAATTTGGGTAAATGTGCAATATTAATTTTTGGAATAGTGGGAATCTATTATTAATATTTAGGATTGGGTAGCTAAATACTCCATGGGTTAGGATCAACCTCATTTTTATCTTATTTACCATTCTGAATGAACTTTATACATTGGCTACCAAAAGAGGCAATAGCCCTCATGTGATTATTCCATTGGCATCCTAGGAGTTTATTGTAATATAATGGTAAATTTAGGGCTATAATATTAATGTGTATAATTTTGGGTTTGATTTTAAGAGGGATCCAAATACAACTAAGTAAATTTTGACTAGTCTTTTCAAATCCATGGCAAGTTAAATGAGTTTTCTTGATATGATCTTTCCTATATCTAAGTTTTTGAATGAGATAGAGATATGTCACATTAATTACTGACCATTCAACCTCTAATACTTTACAAATTAGGGTATTATTAATGTCATTTTTGATAAAGAGGTGGATCATTAGCTTGGAAAAGAATTTCATCATTGATCATGTATTCTTCAAGGAACTGTATGGAAGGTTTTAAATAAGGACAAATAGATTAAATGGTATAAAATTATATTGGTTGAGGATATTTAGAAGGTGGTCCATCTTCTATGGTATATGGTTCTTTTATTTCTAAGAGTTGTTGCATTATAAGTTTACAATGATAAGGAAAGATATGAACTAACTCCATGAGAGGAATTTTTCAAGGCATAAAGTTGAGTTTCGCTAAGAATTTCCAATGAGTTTTGGAAGAAAAATAACCAACATAAGGTTTGGATGGTGAAATATGTTTAGGAGGAAGATAAGTGGTTAGAGGTTTGGATTGAGGAAGTCATTCTTCATTAGTTTCCAAATATATTTTAGTAGTAGTATCTTTAAGAAGTTACTCTTTTAGTAATGGTTTCCTTGGTTTGGTGACGGGATATTTATGGGTTGGTTGTGTCAATAATTAACCTTAACTAGATTTACATATTTGGAGTTGGTATAGTATTGATCATAGTAGAAAATAATCACACAAATAACCTTGTTTGATTGTTGAGGGTTAGATGTAGAGAAAGATTGTGTATCATTAGAGGAATAATATTTGGAAGGTTATTTATTTTTAGAAACATCAACATAATCTTGATGATTGATTTTAATCATGGAATCATGATTGAATGAATAACCTAACATAAAAGAAATGTCAAGTTTTTTTAACCCTCGACATATTTTTTAGGAATGACTTATATTGGCATGAAACCAACAAAATAGATTAAGATCATATGATTTAGGGGGATTATTAGGATATGTGAATGGTTTAGAAGGTACTAAAAATTATTTCATTTATTTTATGGTTAATGGAATATGTGATAATTTTGGATATTTTGCTTTAGCTACTCCTAGTTTGGGTTGAGGAGGATTTAAAGTTATCACATTGGTTGAATGTTATAAATGTCCCTTGATTATTTTAGTGTTAGGTTCAAACAATTTTATTAGGAATTATTGACACTTAGATTGATAAAGAACATTATTTAAAATTTTTGGAGTGAAATTTTAAACCTTGTATTTGATTAAAGGTGTTAAGGTTGTCATGAAAAGTTTAAGTAAATTGGCATTAATCATGTTGTGATTGGCCTTGTAAGCCAAATATTTCCATCTTTTGATAAAATCATGATTTGATTCGATAGGGGATTGATTATTATTGATGAAATGACTAAGATAATTTTTAAGAAGATCATGATGTTGGAATTATTTAGCTAAATGATTTACTAAATCCTTAAGTTACCATATATAATGTTACAGAATTTGGTTATACCATTATAAGACATCATTAATGAAAGTTTTAACAAAATTCTAGGTTTGGATAAATTATTAGTTTGGATCCACTCTTTATAAAGATTACTGAATGCCTTAATAAAAGATGTAGGGTCTTTAGTCCCGTCATATTTAGTAGTTGGAGATTAATTAAAAATATCAATAAAAATAATGAAATGGGATAAAATTTCATTTTGAACATGTTGAAGAGTCTTATTAAGCATAAAATATTTGGGAATGACATTTCTTGTGACATTTTAAAGAGGTGGAGGGATATAATTTTGATTATTTTGAGGAAGAAGAATGTGAGGATGATTAGCCATGTTGATGAAATGATGTTTTAGTTGCATCATTTGGGAGGTGTAATATGTTTTCATGATGTTCATTTGTTGCATTATTTGTGTGATAATTTGAGTTGTATGAATTATTGGGTTGGTGTTGGTAGGAGGATTCCCTAAATTGGTATTAGGGGGAGGGTTACTAGGTGGTAGATTTCTTATGGGGTTATTAGATAGGCTTGTATCAATTGCCCTCACATTATGGTGAGATGTTTGAAGATGGGAGTTATATTAATAGGTATGAAAAGGATATGGACCACCAATCTCATCTATCTAAGTGATTTCAACCATGTTACAATTGAAATATGAGGAAGGATAAGAGGTGCTCCAAGACTAAGGATCCTATTGAAGGTAGGAAGAAAAGAGCATCCCATATATCATCTAAATGGATTCAAGTTTTCCTAAAAGATTATAATAGGGGATTTCATGATGTTGGAGGAAAGAATTAGATAGTAGGAAGTAAGGAGGAAAAATAGAGACATAATAGGCTACACACAAAATAATATCAACCAATATGTATAGAGTTGATAGGGTCGATAGAGTTTGTGAGAAAAGTCCACATAATAGGATGCAATAAGACACATTTAATATGGTTGAATATTTTCTACAAAGGATAAAATTAATTTTTTTTTGAGGGATACACAATTAGATTGATTAATTGTGTACTTGAAAAAGGGGAAATTGATCAAGTTGATAAGGATACACAGTTAGATAAAGTGATTGTATACTGAAGGGAAACAACGTAGATAGTCTATAAGAGACTATGTCTATAGGGATGATAGTGTTCCAAAAAAAAGAAATATTTTTCAAGATAATATCTAAGATAATAAATTTAAACACATAATTAATTGGATCGATGTGATTGGTCCAATTGGAACACACATCACAAACCTTGCACCAAAGCTAGTTAATGCAAGTTTTGCAATACAAAATACAATGATCAAAGATCAAGAAGTAACTAGAAAGTAAATTATAACAAATTGGTCATTCTTAAGTGTTATTAAGTTATAATAAATTTTTAAATTAGTGTGATGGGGATTTAGTTATAAGAAGGAACTATAAAGCAATCTAAGGATGGTTTTAGTAAGTTTAGTTTTAAAGGGATCTGTATTGGAAATGGTACTAGCTTATTATTGGGGCATACCCTCTCACTTCACAATTTTGTATTGATAATGGTGTTATGTTCTTTGATAATATATTCCATTAACCACATGTTTATACTTAGCTAAAAAACCAAGTTGGCTTCCCCCTTGGTGATGAAATCTAAGTAAGTAGGCTTTGGGAAGATAAATGTTTAATGAATTTTATATGTAAAGTGAATTGTAAATGTGTGTAAAATAGAAAAATAATGTGAATAAATCAATAAATTGAAAAACTACCTAATTAATCTATGTTTGTTACTCTAAGGATATAATCAATTGAAAAAAGTGAACTAATTACTAGTAAAAGTAGGTTAATTTTGTTGACTATAAAGAGTATAGAGTCAGTTTAGGTGATAAAGTATGTAAATAATGAAAAATAGAGTTAAATATGTCACTACTATTATGTAGAATCAAGATCTATAAGAACACAATCAAATAAGTCAACTATGTATTTTAGATAGAAAATAGGCTAAAAAATGATGTTGACTTAGTCAACCCCATTTGTTGTAATGCTATAGTTTTATAGACTGAAAACTTGTGAAAAATAGTAATGAAAATGAAATACTAAAATGAAAAAGAGAGTAAGAATGAGCCTTGGTGGGTTTGAAGATGATTAGATTGAAAATTTTATGTTATAATGTTCAAAGGCTAATTTGAATATTCTAAAAGTAAAGTTGACTAGGTTGGTGGAGTTTGTAGGACTGTGTGCTAAAAATAAGTTGTGAATAGAGTCAATTTGCCTGACTATGTTTGTAGACCTATATGCTAAAAATAATAATTTTAAATAGAGTTGACTTATTTGACTATGTGTGTAATCTTGTGACTAAAGAAGAATATTGTGTCAAGTTAATCGATCTAGTCACCTATATTTAGAGAAGACCTATATAGATAGAACAAAGTTGTTTTGGGGTGATTGTGTGTTTAACCTATGCATAGACTATTATAACTAAACTAATAGGTTTGATACAATATTTTAAAAATATAAATATATAATATGATGACAAAAATGAATGCATGAAATAAAACCTACAAGGGTTTGGTTCACTTGGGGTTCACCAGAATGTATAAAAAGGAAAATGTAGTTGACCTAGTAATCAATCATAATTCGGAGAAGATAAATCCTACTTACACCTTTAATTATTAATACATTATATATTTTGGGTTATGAC
Organism: Torreya grandis; assembly: GCA_037957365.1. NCBI lineage: Eukaryota > Viridiplantae > Streptophyta > Pinopsida > Cupressales > Taxaceae > Torreya > Torreya grandis. The sequence continues at coordinate 6,551,332 of JARHVA010000147.1, read as the reverse complement.
TAAGGTGGATTTTTTAGACCTAACCAAGGGATTTATTACCATAATAACATCACTAGAGAGGGTTTCAATGCCTCTAATCAAGTAACACCATGTAATTACCCTACATAGGTCCTATTTTTTCATATTCATAAAGTAAATGGCAAGTAAAGTAAAATATAATCTAGAGATCACCAAATATTGTGCACAAAGTGGGGGTAATAAACATAAAAATTAAATATGCATAAGAGAATCCTAATTAAGCTATGCATAGATAAAACCCTAATGCATGAGGAGAGTAATATATTCAAAAGTCATTACTTATGCTACTTCTATCTACAAAAATAGAGTAAAGTTAGAGATACTTACCTTGAAGATGAATCCATAGAGACTCAATCTCTCCCTTAGAAAAAGGTTCTTTATAAGAGGTTGTTGTGTGTTTTAAGAATCACTAAGAAAGTCTTAAACATCCAAAAAATTTACTCAGGACAAGATTATTATCCAACTATAAACCCTTTGAAATAACTCCTCAAGTAGAATGATTGAAGAGAAGATTGTAAAGAATAATAAATGAATAATTAACTCATGTATCTCCTTAAGAAATGTCAAAATGAATGTGTATATATAGATGAATTTAACTCTAAACTTTTCCAAAAGTTTAGTTTATAAGGTCGGCCCAATATGAATATGTGTCATTATTTGATAAAATCAAGTTAGGTCCTATTATAGGTCATTTTGAGCCGACCTAGACCCATAACATGATTTAAAAAAATTAAATATAGGGTCAGCCTAGGATGAAAGTATAATTTAAACTTTCATAAAGGTTTTTAGGCTTAGGAAGGGGCTAAGTAAGGCAATGAATTTCTTAGAGGAGTGTGTAAAATATGAGGCAAGGCTTATTGAGGTACATAAGAGAAGGTTGTGTAGATAGCAAGTGTTAGTATCAAGGAAAACAATCCTACAAATCACTATTGGTCTTCCCACCCTTTTCCTAATTCACCCTTTAAGGCATGCACTCAGAGAGATTGAGACTCAATGGGTTCCTACAAGAGAGAAAGAATTGGTAATAGATAAAGTTAGAAAATATCATGTATATATAGAGGGTTTGAAATCCTCTAGGTGATAAATATAATTAAATAACCCTAACTTAGTATTTTAATATTGAAAAAATATTAAAATTAATGTAATCTAGCATTGCCAATCTAGCAACACAAATAATGGGGGTGGTTAAAACAAAGTAAATGGGGTAAGGAACCATGGTAGGCAAATGAGGGCCTAGGTTACCTAAGGTGGGAAATGGAAAGTTTTAAAAACCATATAGCCACACTAATTATAAGTGTAGAGTATATTCAAACAAGGAGTTATATATTCATTCTAGATATTAAATATACAACTTCTATTTATCAAATGAAAGATATTGGGTTAGAATATACTTAATTTGAACAAAACCTATCAAGCCTCAATATCCCACTTGGGTAATGGATTTTTATAAGATATTATTTTGGTTTTAAGGATTTTTTTTTTAACAAGTTATATGATAAAGGACTCATCCTATTGTATCTAAGATTGCACAAGACGAGTTTTTTTCCCTCCAAGACAAGATATAAAAAATGGATTCTCCAAATGTAGACTAAATCAAAATTGCGAGCAATGACAATGTGAATATGAATGCTATTCTATTTATATTTTAATGGGACTTATATTTATATTTATGGATGATCCTAACCCTTCCTTTAATTTTATTCAATGCCATTGGAAAACTTCTATGTAGTTGAAAATATGGTAGTTTACCCTTAAACTAAGTTAGTTGGGGCCAATATAACTATGAAATGTCTATTTTAATTTTCAAACTACATCAATTTGTTCCAAATTAGTTTGAAATTTGGTATTAATTAGGAAAAAATACATAAATCTAGGATAATATAGTTAGAAATATGGGTCTTGGTATAATTGGGGGTTATAAGGAGGAATATTTCTTATGGGATCAAGTCTAAGGGAAGTGTAGTGGATACATACATGATAAATAAACAACAATGTCTCTCATGAATCACCATAAGTCTACCCACCCATTTCTTGGTGCATACTTTAAGGTTTACACTCAAGGAGATTTAAGCTCGATAGTTTGATGCAAGAGAGAAAGCATCAGTAAATGATAAAGTTTTAAAATATTATGTATATACTAATTTATCTTGGCTAGAAAATATTCGGGGTTCAAATGAAAAATACCTTGAATTGTGAGTGATCATAAACAATGGTAAATTTGAATCTAGTTTACTAAGTCTATTACATAATTGGCCAAGGAAAATGTATGGAAAAATTTTATCTTCTTTTGACCTCATAATGACACCATGTATAAATATTTGTATATTTGCATTTTTACTTTTGAACCTCCATCTACATCAGTCCTTGTCTCTTAATTTTTCACATTTTATATGTGTTTCACTTCTCACTTTATTATAAATATGTCTTACCCCTTTATATATCCCCTTTTATTAGTTGAGAATTTTCCACATTTCTCTCTTCTTCTTACTCTCTATGTTCTTTATGAACATTTTATCTATCTATCATAATAACATTATAAGTAAAATCCTCACAACTCAAGCCTTACCCCATGTATCTTCCCCTTATTTTTTTGACATTTATCTTTTTTTTGTGCTTAGTGGTAGTTTATTTTCCACATATTCTTATTCTTTTCCAACCCCGTATGAGTTTCATACTTATGGTTGTGTCTTAGGCTTATACATAACTCATGTTTTATAGTTTTACATCATTTCCAATTTTCCTATAGGGTGTAAAATGGAAGGAATTATATGTGAAATAGAGGATATCAGGTAACTTCTTTCCCATAAATACTAATGCATCATCTCAACTTATCAATTATATCACTATATCCTCACAACATGCTCAAGTAATTCATATGCTCCTTTGGTCATGATGTTTCTATGTATAAATATGAATGGAGTACAAATGAATTCTCATGTCAAATCACCTATAAAATAGCATCAATAATTATGTAATACCTCCTTGTATCCTTAGATAATTCAATATCCTTTGTATATTCTTATTCTTCCTTTTTCTCTACTACAAATTCTTTTTTATGAACTTCTTGATCTTTCTTCTTATCTTAGGAACTCTTTTTGTATTAACTTATTTTGATTTAGTTAGATAAATATGAATAAAAATTTGAATATTTAAATTGAAAAATGTGAATAAAAATCATACAAAACTAAATTCTACCTATGATTTATTGCATGTGCTAAATGTATAAATGGTCAAGCATCCAAGGTATAAAAATTGCTTAACCTATTATAACTTAGTTTTGGATCCTATATTATGTGATAATAATCATATGTGTTCTATAACTAATTTATGTGTCTTAAAATATGGAATATACTATGATAACTACACGGGATTCCTCTAAAAACTTCCAAACATATAAAAAATATTATAGTTGTCTACTTTTAATGGACTTGTCTAAGGAGGCTGGGTCAATATATTTTCACTCAAGATTATGTGTGTGCATCCATAGATATTTTTTTTGTGTTTAATCAAATTAATGTATACTTAGATAATAATTTATTATTTATCATTTGTATAAACATTATATTTCCCTTTTTATCAATAATGCATGTAAAAGAGTTAATATTTTGGGTTGCACTAACCTCTGCCAATCTCTGTTAACTAGATAAGCAATGTCTACATTGTTGATACTCAAAATATTGTGGATGAAAGTCTATATTTTATTTTTCTTATGCCCTCCTTTGATATAATAATGATGAATAGATATTTAATTTAGAAACTTCAAATTTTATAAGGAAAAATGAGCTAAGAATAGTGTGCACTTTGTATGTAACTTTGTAACAATAATATTTTTTCCATAAATTCATCCAAGGAAATTTATAATATAGAGATATTAATTTTTAATTGGGGAAATAGAGGCAATAAAGAGTTGACCAAAAAATGATAAATCATGTAGAGTAAATGATCCAAAATAAAACTTGCCTAAAATAAATTTGAAAAAGGCTCCAATAAATTTATATAATTTCAATATACCTATGTATGATGCAAACTATTATGGTTAGCATTCCCCTTTTTATTTTAAATGGGAGATCTCTCTATAAATCCCATGATCTAGAGATTATGGGTCTTTTATTTTACTCTCATCAATGCCACATACTTAAATCCTTAGAATATACATCACTCTGATTTACCCAAACAACAGCATGCCTCTTTTATTTTTATTTATGACTAAAGCGTGTTAGTTATTTTTATAAATATTGGTGCTAATGTTGCATATTGATTTTCCCTTAAATATCATAGATTCTAGTTCCCTTCCTATAGAAATAGAACTATTAATTTTTTTGAAAAATTTAGATCTCCATTTTAATAAGTAATTTTTAATGTATCGCATCCCTTTATTTTTATTACTAGGTACTTTTTTGAATTTTTCAAAATTTGACTAAATGGGAAGGAACCATTTCTCTAGGTGTTAGAGCGACTAGTCCCCTGTACATGTTAAAGATGTTAGATCTTGGGAGATCCTAGACAAATGGGAAGGTGCCATGTCACTAGTTGTTAGAGAGGCCAATCCCCCAAACCTATCAGAGATGTGAGATCTTTGGAGAGCCCACTCGAATGGGAAGGTGCCACATCATTTAATGTCAAAATGGACAATCCCCTAGACCTATTAAATATGTTAGAACATAAGAGATCCTAATTGAATGGGAAGGTGATACTTCACTATAAGTTAGAATGTCTAGTCCCTTGGACATGTTAGATCTATCAAATCTTAGGAGAACCCAACTTAATGAGAAAGTGCCACATTGCTATGAGTCAGATCAGCCAATCCCTCAGACTTGTATGAGTTGTCAAATCTTGGGAGAGCAAAACTAAATGGGAAGGTGACATGTCTCCATGAGTTAAAGTGGATAGTCACTCAAACCTATCAGAGATATTAGAGCTTAGGAAAGCCTAATCAAATGGGAATATGCCATGTCACCATGAGTCATAGTAGTCAGTCCCCTAGACTTATTAAAGTTGTCAGATCGTATGAGATCCTAGTTGAATGTGAAGGTGTCATGTTTCCTAGTATGCAAATGAGTTAATAGCCACCTGAATCCCTAAGAATATCCTAATAAAGTATGGATAAAACTATATATGTAATCAAGATATACCATGTGTCCCTAGGTGACACATCACCTAGCCTAGGGGAACAACATGGAGTATGGAGCCATGCCTAGCTGTTGATCATTATTAGGAAGACCAATGAGAAGATGACATATGTCAAAAAGTATGAGTTAGCTAAGAAACATACAATATATGTGATTGCATGCCTACCATGCATTGGGAATTAATAGAATGGGAATCTAGACCTTATTGGATAGTTTTAAAACATCCCATTTCTATTACTATATCCAACTAGTAGTGGAGGATCATGGGCTCCAAATTCAATTCTAGATTTATAAATAAATAGTTAAAATCTATCCATAAATTTAAATTTAAATTCACATCAAGTGACCTTCCAAACACCATTAATACATGGGATGTATGCATGCACTTATAAATACCTAAGAGAAGATTGTTAAAAATCATCATTACTACTTTCAAATAAATATATAACTCTTCACTTTTAAAATTTCAAAGAGCCCCCATATTTTATGCCTTCTAAAATCAAATATTCCTAATTTCCCTCCCATCCCACTCTAATGGTTGCATCATACTTAAGCCTAAAGGCTAAACCTAAGTAATAAGACACTACTTTCCCAATTAGTTTGACTAAATATAAGAACTAAAATGATATATTCAAAGTGATTGAGTAGGTCCCCATGGATTTTGTTAAAGATGATGAATAATAGTATGAGTATGAGGATGGCCTTAGGTCTTATAAGAAGTGCAAGCTCCACTAAGCTATAACTAAACTAGAGGAATTCCCATGCACTGGTGTATTGAATAACATCCTTCACAAGGCCATCTATGTGCAATATGGGGTCAGTGGCTAGGTATGCTCACATAACTCTCATAACTAGGTTATCGATATATCTGATAATGACTTCAAGTCTTAATACTACCTCTTGGACTACACTTTCTCCTATGATGGAATAATAACATCAGTCTACATGAGCACCTACCAAATATATGATGTCCTCCATGACTAGAGCCTTTTATTAAATGAGTTAACAAGGAGAATATCAATACTTACCCTATCCACACATTTTGTGAGGAGGTATACATAGGTATGATCCTATTAAACTAGCTATTTAGAGCCCAAGAATGTTATCACATCAATGAGATGTGGGTGCCTCTTCTACACATGATCTTAACATGATTGAATGTCCTAGATATGGGGGGATTGATCAAATTCAAGTTGGTACATACCATTGTAGATTCCTAAGTTGAGGTAAACTTGTACATGATGATACACATGCTATACACGGTTTACATGATGCTCTCTTTCAAGCCCTCAACCTTTCTTGTGTGTGTTCTACCATATGACCAATAGTTCCACCACCACATCCAAGAAATCTATGAGCACTTCTACTTGGTGGTTTACTAGGTCATCAATAAATATTTGATGCCCTAGTTATCAAGGGTAATCTAGGATTCTATCACAGTCATTGGGGACTACTAGTTATACAAGGATGACACTATGATCTAGATAATGGATTTCATTAAAAACCCCTTTTGCCTACCATATTATGTCCTTGACTACCTAGAAAAACAAGATATCACCTATAAAATAGTGAAAGACATCTTTGGGTTCTACATACAACATCAATATAAGGCATGCTTATATCTCCTAATCACCATACAACACCACATATATAAGACCTTCCCCTTGATATATAATATGGTGGGTAGGAGAGACTCCTTTGCCCTTGAAAATTGGAAGGTCTATAAATGGCACCCTAAAGGGGTAAATTGAGCTCATTTGGCATAGTAATCAACCCACTTAAACATCAATTACATCCACCAAGCTAAATATGGTGATGAGCTCTATATTAATGCCATCAAAAACCAAGAGGTAATTCCTAAATAGTGGCCAAGAAGAAGTGAAAGAAGAATCAAATAATCCCCTTCATACCTCCTCCTACTCCTAATCAATCTATAAAGGACCCAACTCTAGAATATTTATCCATATGTTGAAGGATCTTTGAGGGAATCCTTCCACCTTATACCCTCAATTTTTAGCTTCACCACTACTTCTACCATCAACTCCTGCTCTGCATACTCTGGCACTACATCCACCTCCTCTAACTACTCTTCATGATCTAGTTTCACATCTACCTCCTTTAGCTTCTCCTTATTCTTTGGCTCCTCATCTACCTCTTTCATTAGTTCTAATAACTAGGCCACGATAGAGATGACTTCAAACTACATGATGATAGGTAGCCCAAGTGTAGCCCACTCAGCCACTAGTACTACGACCCCTAAGATTTCATGTGGATGATAGCTTGAGAGTGATCCTAGATCAAGGCACCCATTAAGCACCCATATAGGTTCCCCCACTCAATCCTCCATATCTTCTTGTTTCCATTCCACCCCTTAGTCCTACCACTTTCCAACTCCCATTTTTGGTTCCCACTAGTTCTAATCTTCCCTCACAAGTTTACCAAGTGGTTCTTCCTTTATTTCCCATTACTCCCCCTCTATATTTCACCCAATTACCTTTGTGGAAAATGTGTTTATGAGTGTCATTACTTCCTTATTCCCTTATGATCCTCCCATATCACAACCTATAGTCCTCCTAATTCCTCCCTTGGGTATGCCTTTAGTAGAAAACATGACTATAGCCTTTGAGGGCATACCACTTATAGTAGTGACCCTCTTAATGCCTATTTTGGCTAGTTTAAAATTCCCCTCAGTATCTTTGAGTCCTCCACCATTATCCCTTGAGATCCATGTCATCTCAATCAAATCATCCATTATAGCATCTATGATCAACCTAGGAAAGAGGCCAAATGAGAAATAGAAGGTGACCCACACTCTAACTCTAGCTTAAAGGCCTTATGCTCCATCTCCACCTCTTCCATGGGACTCAACAGCTCCTTTAACGCCAAAAATAGTATCTCATTATGTAGCTACTCAACCCCATCTCTCCATTACAAAAGGATTTATAAGACTCACCTTTAACTAACCCATCTCTTCCTTATTGATCCATGACCTATTCTTAGGGGAAATTCTACCTTAAGTGAACCTGACTTAATAATAGGGGAAAGTGAAAATGTTACCTTGGGTATCCCCTTTCATTATCCCTCCTCTCACTCCCATGCCTTTCCCACTTCCATTTATTTACTCAATAACTCCTTCCACTTCTTCCATTCCCCCTCTAAATCATCCTTCACACTTCACTACCATTTTAACCACCCTTCCTAAATCTCCTAAAACCTATAAGATGGTCCTAAGGTCATATGCACGATGGATGTATGTCTAAGGTGACCTAAATGTTTAGTGGAGTTTCAAACAATCCTCCATGAGTATGAAGAGAATGCTCACACAAAATTTTATATAAGATGGGATCTTGGTGATATGGTAGACTCATCAGGATCTACTCTCCCTCACTAAGTTGAGAATTTACACCAATGAGGAGAGGATGGTCAAGGACCCACTATCCACCCTCTAAGCTACCCATGATATGTCTGAGAAGATCCTTGAGGATATTTAGAGCCAAGTTCCCACTCTAGAATCCAAAGTGAATATCATTTTTCCAATTAGACTAATTAGGTAGGTCAAGGATGCCCTCCTAATACTTTTCTATATCTTTGGAAAAGTAGTGGAGACTTTGGTTGAAATCAACGTGATTATTAAGTAGACATAGGTCTACCTAGATAGGATCATAGAGATCAATGGGAAATGTCAAAAGATTCAATTATTGGTTAATAAGGGAATGTTCCTAGAGCTCAAACTTATGTAAACCTCATATTTAGGGTTATAGATCTCAAACTTATGCCAACCTCATATTTAGGGTTACACCAAACATATACTAGGAGCATGAGAGATTTAATGGAGGAGTGGTTAGCCTTGGACTACATTGCAATAAGACCCTTAGAAGAGGGTAATAAAAAGATATTGACTTAATTCAAATAATTTAATATCTTTATGTTATTCCATCTAGATGGGACCTTGCTTGACCAAGGGGAATTTAGATTCCACCTAGGTTAGTTCAGCCAAGTTATGAGGGAGAAACTACCCAAGGTAAAATAGGAAGGAGTTTGAGTAGTACTTGATTTATTAACTCAATCCAATATGATCATTAACTAGGTATCTGGAGTCAAATCATTAAAATAATCACCCTTAAAAATCTCTTAGAGACTAGTAGCTTAAGTCAAGGTAATCTTTAGGGATCCTTAGGTGAACTTGGCTAGGTTGGACAAGGAGTTTGACCTTATGGCAGCTATGTTAGAATCTATTAGTGCCTAGTTAAAGTAGTTAGGAATAATTCCTTCTTAATCACCTCTTTATATCAATTGAGTGGTCCCCTATAGATATATTATGGGTTTGTAGGGATTATTATGTTCAAATTTTGATATATGGTTATAACTGTAATGAGTGGCCACAATATCCTAGGATGGGATCCTCATGATTTTTAGAGGTGAGCCCCAATCCTTGTCTATCTAATGAAGAGATGTATTCTATTATAGGGTCGACCAAAATTTATTTAAAGTGATGTCAGATTACTACTAATATTTCACCTACATTTTATTCATCGCCCTAGATTACAGAATCAACCCAAATTGATTATTATAACAAAATATACTCTTTAATGAATATAATATCTATTTTATGAAACAAGGTTTATCTTGTGTTTTAATTTTATTTCATCTTCATGTCAAAATGATTGTCAATGCTAGGTTAATTAGATTAACACTTTTATGCCTTATGTATTCCATGGTTATGATGTGCTTATCTATTATAATCACTATGTGAGTTATTTCACTTCACTTTAGTAAGGATAATAATTTGTGTTAATCTACAAATTCTCATGTGGTGTTTATGTGTTTTTGATAATAAACCCATAGTACTCATCATTAGTGAGAGATAACATTGAAGGCATAATCTTGGTTCCATTTAACTCTTCCCACTATATGTTTTTAGAGGTATAAATATGATGAAACTTGGTCTACATGGGTATGATTATGGTAGATTCACTTGGCTCAATGACTAATGCATTGAGTTTGTTTTAAACCTAGAGGCTTCCCATCTCTTCCTTACCCTTCTCTCTCTTTTGTGTTTGTTTCATGAAATTGAAATACTCTTTCTACTTGTGTTTACAAATAATAATCCCAATACTCAAGTTTTCATAACAATATTTAACCTATATGCAAGATTATTGGATTAAACCTTTGATGGTGATAGTGCATCTCTTGTATACTATTCATGAAAAATATACTTGTGAAATCTAATCCTCACAATCATCCCCTAGGCTAATCCTAGATCGATCTTAAAATGGAGGATGAAAGTCTATAGTTGTCCCCACTTTCCCCTTTCCAAGGAATGCCCAACCTCATGGGCATCTTGTGAGGAGCATATTGGAGTGAATAATAGTTAGCACTATAAGGATGGCTCTTAGAATACTTCATGCCTATTACTAATTTAATTTTATGAATATTTTGAATTTAGTTTGATGGTAATAATGTGTTAACTATTATTTAATTGTGAAACATCCTGGAGACTAGTTCACCTATTACCAGGGCTAGGTCCCACCAAGGTAGGTTAGTAATTCCCCCCTTATTTTTCATAAAAAAACTATGATCAACCAATATAGACCTTATTTGATTCTTATTAGGTAATATTTACAACCTATCCCAAATTTTTAGCCCAATATGGCCTAGTTAGCTTGATAATCCATTAACATCCTAGGATATGTCCATGATTTACCCAAGAACCTAGAGAGGTATCTTCCTCATTTCAACCTTGGCATGGGATAAACCCTAGAGGAACACATAACATCCTACAAGACCACCTTGAGACTCCTAAATGTAGAATATGAGAATGCGAAATGTAGTCTTTTCTCCTTTACCTTAATGTAGTTTATGTATGATTGGTTCCTCAACCTTCTTGAAGATTCCATCTTGAGCTAGGACCATTTTAGTTTTATTTTCCTCAATAAATTTGGGCAAGTGATAGACCCTAGTGTCTTATACCAATAATTTTCTTATATAAAGAGGGAATCCAATGATCCCATTAGGAAGTTTAGTGATAGGTTCAAAATATGTATATCTACGTAACCACACTTTACCAACCCAACCATCAACTATCACTTGAAATGTATAATAATGCATTAAACCCTTATAAAACCATGTTCCTAAGAAGTGATGCAGATATAAATAACTTATCCTTAGATTATGCAAGGTATATCAAAGTGGATAGACAAGTGAACCCCAAAGCTCACATAATGACCCCCACTCTTGGTATGCTACCACAAATTCCTATGTTTAACTTCTTTCCAAATGTTAATTAAAATGTACCTATGCCTCAGCCACTCCCTATAATTCATCAATTCCTACTGAGTAATGCCATTTCAAACTAACAACTAGGTTTACTAAACCCAATGAGCTAATAACTGATTCCCCAAACTCAACATCAAGCAATATTAGCTATGGATAATAATACCCAAAACACACCTTAAAAGTCCACTAAAATTGAGCTAGATGTTATTCAATGGATGGTATAAAAACTTAGCACTAACTTCTTAGGGATAAAAAGATAGGTGAGTAACTATAATGTAAAAATATCCAAAAAAAATTCACATATCAAAGACCAAACATGAGCTATAACTACCCTCATAACCCTTCAGAACCTTTACCCAATAGACTATCTAAAATTAATTCTTTGATATAGCCTTACCTAATTGGTATCAAGTACATAACATGACATCACATAAGGAACTAGACTATATAGAGTTTATTTATGATTTTGAGATCTTTCAAAAGGAAATGGAAGAATACGAGCTAGTCCCCAACCATCCAAAATCCTCTAACTTGGGTAAATCCCCTAGTACCACCATGGTGTTAGAAAACATGGATTTACCTAACCAGGAATAAAATTAACTAGAGGAAGGTATTAGTGAGATGTATGAATTTAAGTAATTCTAAAGGAGAAACTATGCCCTTAAGAATAGAAAGCAACAATAGTCCCTTACTACCTCAACACCCCCAATAATGGTTCAACCCCACCAGACCAAAATTCTATGAATGATCCTCTACATCTAAGACCTAAAAATTATAGGGCACCTATGAAAACCCCATTATTCCAAGGTAAATTAGGTCATAACATAGTCAAGGATATGAAGAATATCAAGGCCAATATTACCCTTCATGAGCTTTCTGAAATCATAGATCAATGATATCTCTTGTTAAAATCTTTGACTCAAAAGCTGACCCCATAAGCCTAACCAAAAATAAGAGTAACACACGTCAATTTCCTCATTAAAAATAATAATATGGAGGTCCCCCTATTCATTTTATCCATCCATTTTTTTATAATAATAACTTCATAGTAGATTCAAGAGCATTGACCAATGTGATGCTAAAAGGCATATGTGATAAACTTGGCCTAACACCCATAAAATTAGATAAGGTAGTGGTCTAGTTAGATAAACTACAGGTGAAATTGACATATGATTTACTAAATATCGACATCTAATTGGAATCAAAACCCTGGATTCAACACTTTATAGACATTCAAGTGGTAGATACCTTACAACCTATGGCATACTCCTTAGTAGAGATTGGTCCAAAGCCCTGAATGGGTATATGGTCACAAATTTATCCCATATGTGGTTACCATGGAGAGGATTATCCAATGAAATAAGAGTAGATAAATAATCATTCATGAAGCATATGATCACCAAATACAATTCCATTAATGAGAATATAAACCTACTTTATTCAAACCTAGGCATCTACACGCTAAGCACCAAGCTTCCAAAAAACCAAACCAATAACATTATAGTTTTTCTTGGCTTGTGGTAGCTTTATATAGACATATCTCATTCCAAACAAGGAAATAGAGCTAATTTAGTGATTATAGACACCTTATGGAGGAAATATAAATCATCATATAGGTTATAGTTTCCTTGCATGAATACCTAGTGAAATAAAAATCTCTAATACTGGGATTATAATTTTCATTAAGACATGAAGCAAATGAACTAAGAGTATTAAATGACTCTAAATTGGTGGTGAAATAGATCAGAACTAAGTTTCAATGTAAACTATTATACATCAGAAGGTATAAGCATCAATCTTGGGACCTAATCAAAATGTTTAATGCATTCATTATCATCCCTATTCCTCAAGAAAAAAATTAGGTAGTAGATGGAAAAAATTAACCTAACCCCTTTGAATGACACTAAGTTACAATATTTCTCTATAGAACTCATCCCTTATCCTTCTATCTTAGATAATGTGACTAACATTTATGTATTTAAAGATGACTAATAAATCATCAAGTTCCTCAACAATGGTGGGGTATTCGAGGCCCAAATCATAGATGTGAAAGATAGAAAAAACCCAAGGAATGAGTTAGATAGGGATGGGATACTGAATACTCATTGGAACTAGATCATAAAGGGGATGATTTTGTTAAAAAGAGCATTATATGCATTAGATCCAACCTTCTAGGATAAAAAACCCAAGTTTGAATATCATAAGTGCCAACTCATTAATCTAAGACCTCTGAAGAATCCTCAGATGGTTAATGTGGATCTAGATTAGATGGACCATGAATTATATTATTTATTAATGCTACTATTAAGATATAAGGATGTGATTTCCTATGCCTATGGAGACCTTAAGGTATTTAACCTAAGAGTAATTACTCATACCATCCCCTTAAAACCTGACTAGAAACCCTTCAAGCAAAGCCAGAGGTTAATAAATATAGTCTTAGAGCTGTTGATTCACAAGGAAATTCATAAGTTACTCTCTATGGGGATAATATTCTTGATTCACCACTCCACTTGGGTGGATAACCTAGTCTCAGTGCAAAATAAGAATGGAAAATTTTTCTTGTGCATGAACTTCTAGAACTTGAACCAGGCCATAGATAAAGATAACTACCCATTTACCTCATTATATGAGGTGATAATAATGGTGAGAAGGTTTCAATTAATGTCCTTTTTGGATGGATTCTCAAGATACAACCAAGTATTATTCAACCCTAGAGATAGAACTAAGACTAACTTCACCACCAAGTGGGGCACATTAGCTTATAAACAGATGACTTTCAAGTTGATAAAAGCTAGTGATACTTTCCAAAGGGTAATGGACTTAAATTTTGAGGGACAGATAGGTAAATATATAATAATACATATAGATGACCTAACTATGTTTCCAAAATATAGGTTAGATCATGTACACAACTTCCTTAAAGTCAAAAAAGAGTGTGTTTGGTATCACTAAAGATAATATTTTTGGTCACATTGTTAAAAAATAAGGTATTTTTATCAACCCAAAAATGATGTATGTAATTTATAAACTATTATTTTTCTCAATTTTGGTTTATTTTCTAGTTAAATAAGTAAAAAATTAATTATGGGTATGGTAGAAGAATCTGTTTATTTGTGTGTGCATGATCCAAATAATTGTGAAGATCTCCTCTTTATCTTGGGAAGAATGACTGGTTGTTTGATAGTTGGTAGCTGATCCTAGAGTAATTTTGGTAGAGTAAAAGTACTTTTCCTAAAGAATAATTTTAATATAGGTTTGGGTAGTTTTTGGATTGCTAAATACAAATAGGTTTTTGATGTTATAAGATCTTGATGACTTCTATTTGATATATTGATTTCTAAATTCTTAGATTTTTGGATCCCTCTTCACCTCCTACTCTCATATTTTATAAGTAAAGAGAGATGGAGGTATAAGGTTCCATAGGATGTTTGGTTAATGGTTGTGATGCATTAGCTTACCATCCATATTGATGTGTTAGCTTGCACACAATGTGAGTTATCTTTATTCAGATAGGGAAGACCTGACCATCAATAGTTAGGGTAATAGTTAGTGGTCAAGGTGATCATAGATGGTAGAGGGTTGAAGGTTAAGTATGGTAAAAGGGTATGTTAATGAGTTAGGTTTAGATAGTTAGCTAAATTGATTTAAGGTCATAGTTATAGGTTGGGTAATGGTTTGATCTAGGGGTGTTTCAACATCTAGAACCATTATGTGTGATTTTTTCATGTCTATATTTTCCCCTTTTTATTATGTAGTTTGTATTATAAAGCTTAAAAACAAAAATAGATTGTGGGTCAAAGGTTTGATTACCCCATGTATGGGAGGAGGTGTTCCCCCTCAAACTAGGAGTTACTGAGGTGAAACCAAATTGGGTGTGGGTTTAATAAGCGGTTTATGGTGAGTCACAAGGTTGGTGAAATTTTTTTGGGAATTTGAAGTAAAAACATCTACATAAAATGTGACTTAGGTGAGATATCCAAGATTATTCATAGACTAAGTTACCATGGTTGGTAAAAATAAAGGTCAGCTCTAGAAGGATTGGTGATGGGGTAACTAAGCCATAACATTAGGCATAACTAATCACGTTATTCCTATCAAGTATCCTAGATAGGGTTGGTGTTTTTTTAGGTATCTAAGGTATGAAGTTCTCTTGGGAAAAACACAAATGGGATAGTGTTTACTAGGCTGTGTAAATTTAAATGTTCAACATGGTAATGTTGGTTGGTGTGGTAAAAAAGACCAAGGTAGGGTCATCGTAAAATGTGAAAAAGTTTAAGCCAAAATGGATAATGTCAAGGTAGATGTGGCTAGTATGGTAAGAAGAGAAGGTAATCTCAAAAATTGGACAGTAAGGTGTTAGTGTCAAAATTTTTAAAAAAAGGAAATCTTGACTAGTTAAGGGCCATAAGATCAACCAGTAGCAATCACCCTAACTATCAATAGTTAGGGGGAAACCCTAAAACAACAAAGGATAAAAAGTGAAAAAGTTAAGTCATTTTAACTTTTTGGTTTCCACTCTCTTTAATCTTATGTGTATTGGTATCCTTGGAATTTTCTGCAAGAGTGTAGATGAGGTGGTTATTGAGTGGTGGATTGGTGGAGTTGATTATTGACTTGATTGAGTGTTGGACCGAGGATGTAGGGAGGATAGGGATGCATTTAGGTAGTGGGACCTAGGATTACTCCTTGATGATGGTCAAGGAATGATGTAGGGAATGTATTTAATTAATAGATTAGTTATTTTGGTCATTTTTGGTTAAATTTTGTTAGTTGGTTATTGTTTTGGGAGGATTTGGGATTTTGACCTAGTTTTTGGTTGTGTATTTTTATTATGAAAATTTGTAGGTGAAAATTTAAACTAAGAGGGTAGATAGGGTGGGATTAGGGTAGAGGACAAAGTGAGGGTGATTAGTTATTGAATATGGGTGGTTTGGGTAAGTTTTGTGATTGGTGGTTTTTCCACCAATCATCACACACAGTGATTGTTAGTGGTCATACCCAATCATCAATGGTTAAATACAACTATCAACCATTGAAGACCAAGGGTAAAATGGTTAGTTAACCATTGGTGGTCATAGTGATCATTGGTGGTCGACCAAATGAGATAGTATTTTTTGATAAAAGGGCTAAGGCAATAGGTGAGTTTAAAATATTTAAGCATTAAAATGATAAGGGTAGTCGGGGTGGGAAGGTAGGTTTAAAAATATGTTGATGTAGCTTATATAGGAAAAATTAGGTGTTATTAGGTAATATTAATGAGTTGAAAAAGGGTGAAGTCTATGGGAAAAGTTGTTTATAAAAAATTGAGTGTGTTTTCTATATTTAATTTTATAGGCATGAGATCATATCCAAATGCAAGATTGGTTTCCTTGGATATTTATAGATATATATCATGGGATGATAGATGATGATTAGGCTCATATGGAGGAGGTCAGCCTCCTTGTGATGGTGCACTTCCAAAATGTGCAATGATGATCTTATCCCTCATCAAGAGATGGGATGCAACCAAAAAACACATTTCTCTTATTGATTGGTTAGATGATGATCTTAATAGAGGATATACATATGATTACATAGTTTCCAATTTAGGGGGAGCTAATATATCACATTGAGAGAAAGGAGAGGGATGAGATAATGTAGTAGCTATATGGTGATAATCATACATTCACTAGATGACACATTAGAGGCTTTAACTATAGCATATTATATTAGAGGGTTAGATATGATGATGATGATGACGATGATGATGATGATGATGATGATTGTAGTCTTATATTTTGTGGTGATATATTTGAGTAGTGGTAGGTTTCCTTATCTATTTTTGGGAGTCCTGGTGGGGATGTTTTGGGTCAAATAGTTTTTAGGTGGGTAGCTATTTTTTTAGTTTAGATATAGATGGAGATATGGGGGTTTAGAGTGCATAGGAGGTATGGCATAAGTGTGGGGTTCATGTTGCACTATTGGCCTTATGAGCACATCTAAGCTCTAAGGTCGATGGGGCTACCATGGGAGGGATATGCCTAGATGGAATTTAGGGTAAGTTTTATGTGGTGGAGGAGTGATTACATGATCATAGGAGTTGGAGGAGGTGTTCAAGATATTTATTAGTTTATAGGGGCATTGGAGGCCTTGGTATTTGGATATGTGGTTTGGAAGTCGTATGTCAGCTTTTTAAGGTAGGCCTACTATACTCAACATATTTTATCAATGTAGAGCTATAGACATATTTTTGGGAGGAGAGAGGGTGAGAATAAGCTCATACCCTTTGATAGGGTCCATACATAGTTTAACTTGATAGAAGTTATTTTGAGTCCATTCTCAAGGTATAGGTAGGAAGATGTCAAGTTTTTGCTTCTAGAGCCACAACCCGTGGAGATATTTCTAAATCATGAGGAGCTACTTATGAAAGTTGAGATTAATGATGTAGATTTTGTTGATAGCTATGTGGCATGGTATTAGGCCCTCTATGTATTACCAAATTTTTTATGAGATGATGGGGGCAGGTAGCCCATAGATGTGGACTTAGCTAGTGAGTGTCTATAGGTATAGGTATAGGGAGGTGGCTTCAATGGACAAGTAGGAGTTGTGATAGACACTACATAAGCATAAGTCAAAACTTTATAGGGGTAAGTGGCCTAATTATAGGGACAAGTTTCTTAGTTATAGTGTTAGGTAGCCATTATGATGGGTGAGAGAGAGTAGGCTAGGACTTCACTAACCTTGGTGACCTAAGAGAGGGATTCCCTAAGACAAATTAAAGGAGGAGCCACAACACTAGTAAGACAACTAGGTGGCATTCCCATGGCATGTTACTTGGCCACTATTGAAGAATTGTATTATTATAAGGGCATAGTTTTGACACATTATCCATATGATCCCTAATGGGGTGAGTATAGATCCAACTTAGGAGGTGGTGCAAGTATAGTGACTCCAGGTCAATGGGCTACATCAATGGGTGGATAAGCAGGCACCTCAAGGGGATAAACACGAGGTAGTAGTGGTTCCCTAGGGGCATAGGTTATGATATGATATGTATAAATGTATATGATTTTGATATCGGCCTATGAGTCGATGTAGTGAGATGTATATGTTTTTAGAGAGAGAGATACACATTATTACATGTAATATTTTATTTTGATGAGACATGATGTATATGATGTGGTCATGATATATAGATGTGATCTTATGGTTTATGATACATGGTTTTGATGTTTATAGTTTATTATGATTATGTTTATAATATGTATACTCACTAGCTTAGGCATGTGATGATTATGGATGATGTTTATGATGAATGGTTATACATGATTATGATGATGTGATTCTTTATTTTACATATGGCTATGGTGTTTATGATCATGGTCATTGTTTCATATATGGTTATGATCATGGATATATGATGTGATTTATGATTATGGATGTGATGTTTATGATTTATAGTTATTTTGTTGAGGATAACACACAAAGTAAGTTAGATAACAAAACTATATGTGGGAAAAGAGAGAAAAATCATGAGACCTAGGTCTAAGTGAATACATGAACCAATTATGAGAGGATAAGGAAAGAGGGATGATGATACTTTTTGGGAACAAGACAAAATAAAACCCAAAGTTAGATTTTCTTAAGGAACATAAGCCCTTTGAATGCTTTGTATTAGAATGTGTTGATTGATAAAAAGGTGTCTTGATCACATCATGTCAAGTAAGATCTAAATCCCTTGATTTTTAGATAGTACAAAGGGGAGATAGGTGATTTAAATCATAGTGTAACTTCTTGTGTGTTAGTTTACCCCTTCTATAGGTGACCTAAGAACCATAGTAGATAAGTCCATGTTTTGATATTAGGTATAGACTGATCAATGTGGGAAGTCTACTAATGCTATTTATGAAAGCTGATTATAGGTTTCTTGGGATAGCTTATTATAATTTTAATATAGGATCCTTTGATTGCTTTGTTTTGATAGGTTTATGAATTTGATCAATACAAGAAGATTCAAATGATTGATTTTGACAAATTTGACTTAGCCATCCTTCAAGGGAATGGTCTAAGTTTGGATGTGTTTATTTTGGTATCTTTCCTTCAAGGGAGTAACATATCTTTTCAAGAATTTAGATTAGGGCAGCTATCCTTTGAGAGAGCAATCTACATGCTACAAATATTTAGCCAAAGTGATATTTTGGTATCCTAAATTATTTTGATACTAGGTTAGACATGGAAAAGTGTATATAGGCTTAGAGGTTTACCTTTATGAGGTCAAAACCTAGAGCATAAGAATGTTAATGATAGGTCAAAGGGGTGGTTCTGAGAGACAATAACCATGGGATTATGTTTGTTCAGGGATGAAAAGTATCAATGAGAACCATGCCATGGGTAGAGCCATGGTACCCATGTTTAGGATTAGGCTATGACTATGATGGTTAATCACATGGTTTTATGTTGTAATTAATTGTCCTCAAAGGGATGGGATGAATGTGTGAGGAAGGTGAAATCCTTATAAATTAAGGGATGAGCTTAAGTTAGACAAAAAGGTGAGTTTGATCCTTATTTAACAAAATAAAGGACATAGGTGTGAAGCATAAAGAGTCTTAAGTTCTAGTTTACCTTTAATAGAGGATAAATGTTAATCTCTTGATCCATACTTGTGGGTTATAATGTAGGGTCCAAGCCAATTAAAAGTAAACTTACCTCACTTCTTTTCTCCATATTATTCATGTGTTTATTTTACTTTAGGACAAGGTATTTGATGTTGAATTATCATTTTTAGGTGCTTATTATAGGTGTGCTTGACTCACTCTTAATAGGCATGAAGATGGTTAAGTGCATCTAGGTAGTGCTCATCAAGTAACTCAAGTCATTTTAGATGCTCTTGAAGATAGCTTCTCTTAAAAATGATGTATTGTAAGGATATTCAAAGAGAGAGAAATTATAATTTAAGAGGTAGGACCACCTCTACTCTGAAGACCAAAGAGAAAGGGGTAACACCCATAGAGGTTCAAATGTTATTATAATAGGCCCACAAAGTGAAAGGGATGTGCAAATGCCAATCCTAACTAGAAGCATTGACCATTTTGGTTAACATCTTGTTGAGGGTTTTGTTAAAGGTTTCTACCTATCCATTTACTTGTGGATAATAAGGCGAGGAAAATATTAATTTAATTTAAAATGCATTTTAAATACCTTAGACTTGTTTATTTTTGAAGGATTTTCCCTTATTAGTGACGATCTTATGGGGAACACTAAAATGATAGTTGATATGATGGTTGATGAAGTCAATAATCTTTTCCACTTTGGTTGAGATGAGAGGAATATATTATACCCACTTGGTTAAATACATAGTGGTGGTGATGATGGAGTGATGTCACTATTAATAATGAGGATTGATTTCCCCAATGAGATTTATTCCCCATTGTGAGAAGGGCCAAAAGTCCTTGTATACTTGGAGGCAATGGATAGGTACTTGATGTAAACTAGTGTGTTGTTAACATTTGACACACTACTTTACATAATCACAATAGTCTTAGTTGAGGGTGGTCCAATAGTATCCAAGGCAAAGGATATGTTTAGTGATAGATAAGCCACTAAAGTGTCCCCCATAGATCCCATCATTCATTTCCTTAATCGTATGTGAAGCTTCATGACTACGCAGGCAACAAACAAGGAGGCTGTCCAAACCATGTTTGTAAAGTATTCTCCCTAGTATGGGATAACAGGAGGTACTCTGAACAAAGGCTCTTTAGGAATTCCTAAAAAGGTTGGAAGGAATTATGTTGAGGTTGAGGTAGTAAAAGGTTTACTCATACCAAATGTTTGATGGAGATTTCCCACACTAAAAGTGGTAGGGAGGTCAAATTGGATATAAGAGGGTGTGATAAAATGATGAATAGTGAAAAAGAGAATAGAATTGGAAGGTTGAGATGGGATTTGGAAGGTAAGGGAATCCATTATATCTACAAAATTATTGGTGGATTGTGGAATATAGTAGATAAGGTAATGATCAAATTATTCCAAAAGTACATCTACTAGTTTTTTGTGTTGTTGCAGGACATCATTCTTATATTGGTAGGATTTACTAATTTTCTTGACCATAAGTTCAAAATTACCAAAGACACTAATCATCTTAACTCCCAAATCTAGAGTAGTTTGGAGACCTATTGCTAGGGCTTCATATTCATCCATATTGTTGGTATACTTGAAATCAGATTTGAAGAAAAGAGAAAGAGTTTCACCATTGAGGGGAATGAGAATAACTTTGGCACCCCCACTATGATAACATTTCAAGCCATCAAAAAACATGGTCATTTGACAGGTGACACCCTATTGAGAAATAATCACCATGGACTCATCTAGAAACACAAGAGGAAGTAGTTGGTTATTTGGAAAAGGAGCTTTGACCAATTGATTGGTAACAACTTTCCTTTAATCAACTTATACTAGAGGACCTCAAGGTTAAAATTAGTTAGGATCATGAGCCACTTATCCATATAATGGTTTAGGTATGGTTTAGAGTGCATGTAATTGAATGGGTTGGTATTAGTGATGACAAAGGTTTTATGATTGAAGAAGTACTAACTAAGTTTGGAAGCCACAAAGACTAAGGTGAGTCAAAGCTTTTTGATATGGGTTTACCAAGACTCATACTCTATAAGTGTTTAAATTATATAGTAGATAACTTGTACTTTGTTTTATTTATCATGGTGAGCGAGCATTGCCCCTAAGGAATGGTCAGTGGTAGAGATATAAACGTATAAGCGTTGGTCCTATTTAGGAGGGATCAGAATGGGGGGAGAAAGAAAATACTCTTTGAGTGAATCAAAGGCTTGTTAATAGTCTTTAGTCCACTTAAAAGATGTATCTTTCTTGAGAAGATGGTGAAAGGGTTGACATCTATCAAATAACTGAGAGATGAAGTGACAGATGGATTAGAGCTTCCCTTACAGGTTTAAGAATTACTTAAGGTGGGTTAGAGGTGGCATGTTGAGGATCACTCTAACTCTGGTAGGGTCTACTTTTATTCCTTGAAGAGAGATGTTAAATCCAATAATCTTTCCAAATAAGACCCAAAAAACACATTTCTTAGGTTTGAGTCAGACATGGAGATGAATTAGGCACTCAAAGATAATTTTGATAACTTATAAATGATCCTTGTGATATTTGGATTTCCAAAGGAGATAATATACATAGTCCGCTATGATTTTTTGGATGAGATCATGGAATATGTAAGTCATCACACATTGGTAGGTTTCTCCATCATTCTTTAGACCAAATGGCATGACCTTATAGTAGAAGGTTCCCCATAGGGTGATGAAATAAGTCTTATGATAATCTTTGGGGGTAGTCAAGATATTATTATATCTTGAGAAATCATCCATGAGAGATAACATCTTGTGGTTGGCTGTAAGACCAACAAGTTGGTCAATGTTAGGTAAAGGGAAGTCATCCTTTGGACAAGTAAGATTGACATCATGAAAGTCAACATAGAGTCAAAGTCCCCCTATGTGTTTATTGATGGGAATGATATTAGAAACCAATTGGGGATAGTCAATGGGTTAAATGAAGTTGATAGATAAAAGGTGTTGAAGCTCTTCTTTGACTAGAAGGGTAATATAAGGGTGTATTCTACAAAGCTTGTATCTAGCAAGCTTAACATTGGAATAGATGATGATGTTATGGAGAGATATGGAAGGATTGATTCCAAGCATATCCTAATAAGAATAATTAAATTCTATGCTTTGATCATGAAGGAAGTAAGGTTAATACTATTGCTCTGAGGAATCTAAGGATTGACTAATTTTTACAATCTGAGGGTTATCCTGAGTACCCAAGTTGACATCGATAGTGGATTTATTCAGCATGGTTTGGTTTTCAAGAGGAAGGGATTTATGGATAGAAGAATTATTTTATACCAATATAGTTGAGAATGGAATAATCATCTTGATGTTGGATAGTGTGGATGGTAGGTGAATCATTTTATACCATTTTTAGGATGAATAAGAGGAAATGTTTTAGTTTAGCTACCCTTTTGATAAGTCAGGGGCCAAACTAATGGTATTTACTAAAAAGGTTAGAAGGGATGGTTTTTAAATATTTAAACTTCAAAATGTATGGGGTTGGTGAGGATAGAATGTGTTCCTCAATAGTGGTGATGGGTTTGGGTGAATCAATGGGTTCTTTTGGTGGGATGAACCCAAGGCCAAATATCTCATGAAGTTTTTGGTTTTTAATTAAAGGTAACTCATGGGTTTCATGCTAATAATGGTTAAGGTTGAATCCATTCTAAGTACACCTATGAAGGTACATTTTGATGAATTTTGATTTGTCAAAATAGGATAAATCAAAGGTAAATGGTTGGATAGAAGAGGTGGTGGAAGAAGCGAGAAGTAAATGATTGAGTCCCCATAGATGAAGTTGGTTTGGTGGTTGGGAATGTTGAAAAGAATTATGGTTATAATATTAGGATCATAACCAAGATCATGGTTAAGATTACCATACTCTTGAGGAGTAGGTAAGGTATCCAAGGCCAAAATATGATACTTTCCTAGTGAGAGACATTAGAATGTAGGTTCTAAGGGGTCTTCTATAGGGATCTGATAATAAGGGATAGATGAGATAGTTGAAGATTCATTGATGGTAGGGGTGGAGTTATTGTTGGTTGGTGATGAGGTGGATGAGTAAGGAATAATAATGTCATTAGGATAATATGTCATGTTTTAAGATGAAAAAGGGCTAAGGCCAGCCTATATAGTAACAACTTGACCCACATTTTCAAACTTGACACATCGATGCAAGGTGGATGAGACACAACTCATGGAGTAGATCCAAGGTCATCCAAGTAAGATGTTGTATTAGAACTCACATTATGTGATGTAGAAGATATTTGGAATCATGTGAGATCCCAAGTAGATGTGGAAGATGACTATTCCCAAGGTTTTGGCCATAGTATCATTAAAGGAATGGAGGTCTATAAAGGTTTTCAACATGATATTCTTGGCAACTAGAGTTGGTCATAAGCATGAGAGGAGATAATATTAATACTAGCTCCCCTATTAATCATTACCCTTTTGATATGGGTTTGATTTATGTATGAAGTGACGAAGAGAGCTATATTGGGATCTTTAGGATGAATAAAAGGTATGTATTAACCCTTGAATGTAACAAGGGTGGAAAGTCAAAGATCTCCAACTAATGCTACAAGAGGTTAAGGGTCTTTAGGTTGGACCTATATATATTTTAAGGCCTATATCAATGTTTGGGGGTGATGGGGTGAGGTTTTTATCAACTCATATAGGCTCATCTTCATAGTGTCTAGTGAAGTTATTTTAGAACTACTCACTAGATAGATTTGAAAGGATCAGAGGGAGAGGCACTTAAAATGAATATTTTGAGTTCTAGTGAAGGTGAAGGTGAAGGTACTTGAGCTCGATTGGAAGGTTTAGGGGTGGAAGGATATGTCCATGGAATGGATACTTTGGCCTTTCCCTTATCCTTTTTTGGGCCCAAGATTGGGTAACCATATGGATAGTGTGAATGAGGAGAGGCATTAGGCTAGAAGGTTGCTTCAGTTCCTCCTCACTTTTAGATAAGATTGGGGGAGTGGGTAAGTGTTGGATAGGTTCATTTAGTGTTTATCTTGATAATTGGATCAAGAGAGGTTCATCTGATAATAGATCATCCTCATCCCATAAGTTATGGACAAGTGATTAAAGATCTTTGAAGTTTTTTGTGTTATGTCTAGGTGTTATATGGAATGTGCAAATTAAACTATCATTAAACCAAGATGGTTTAGGAATTTAAGGGTCAAAGGGTTTGATAGGGGGTAGGTTTAAGGAATAATTTTATAAAAACCTTTTTAAAATGGTTGAATAAAATTTAAGCAAAGGTGTTAAGGGTGATGGGCTTTTGGTTTTTATTGGGGAAGCTTTCTTAGGAGTACACTTCACCATGGGGGTTGTTGTTGGTAGAATGGTTTTAGTAGGTGGTTTTGATTGGGATTTTTTGGTTTTGGATGGTTTTAAGGTGGAAGATTAAAGGTGAAATATTTATAGGTGGATGATTGGAATGATGAAGGTTTGGAGATAGGTGGGTAGGTAGAGGTAGATAGTTTGGCTAAAAATGATGGGGAGTTTGATGTTTTGGAGGGGGTAGGTAAAGGTAGAATAAAATCAAGAAGTTTATCTTTGGTAGTTTTATGAGGGTTGGCCTTCTTAGTAGAAGGATGGGCTCCTAAAATGGAATAAGGATGGGGTCCCAAGATATAAGGTAAGAGAGAAAGGGGTGTTATGGTCTTGATTCTATGTAGGAGTTTAGGTGGATCCACCTTCTTGGTTAGTTTGGTTAAGGTTTTATTTGGTGGACTACATGGGGTTAAGTCCAACTTAAAATATGGGTGGATAAGGATAGGAGTAGGAGGTACCCATAGGTTTTTGATAGGTTTGATTAGAGAGGTGCTAGGTGATCTGATTATTTTGGATTTAGATGGTTTAGATGGTTCTTCCACAGTTTTGGAGGGAGAGGTGTTTGATGAAGGGATTGAGGTGATGATAGGTTTAATGGTGGATGAAAGTGAGGTTGAAGGTTAATGCTTGTTTTTATAAGGGAGCTCAAGATGGTGCCATAAGGTGGATTGATCCAAATTGGGTTGAGACAAGAATTATAGGCTTTGGACCAATCTAGAGAAGGGTTTATAAGCTAGTTTGTTTCTATGGGCATCAGATTCAAATATTAGGCCCATAGGCAAGGGAATGGTTTCTTCACCCTTGACCTTGATGAAAGGTTCCAAGATTTGGGAGGATGTTTCCTCCATGGAAGGATTAGATAAAGGTGATCTCTCTTTGTGGAATGGTTTTTGAAGAGAGAGTGGGTGATTCCATGATAGGGGAGGAAGTTATGATGTAAATGGTTTCCTCCTTTAGTGTTTCTATCAAAGGATGTGGGTAAATTTGTTATCTCATAAAGTGAAGGAAAGATAGTGGTTGCCTCTTTTTTTTGGGTATCCAAAGGAATGGAGGGTGATTCCATCAATTTAATAAGTGGAGTGGAGAAAGGGGTAGTTGAGGTAGTGGTTTCCTTAATGATAGGTTAATGGATATTTACATTAACCATATGGACCTCACAAGCATGAGATGATTCTGGTTTACAATCATCATGGTTGGTATAAGGGGCATGATTCGGAAAAGGTTGACAAAATATGTCAAGTGACTAATTTGGTGGTGCATTGGGATTATCCAATGTAAGTTATCATTTATCAATCAAGTTTTGGATAATGGTTTTGAAGATGTTACACCTACTAATGTCATGTCCAATGACATGATGAAAGGCACATATATCATTCTCATTGTACCAACTAGGTATAGGGTAAGAAGCATCAAATTATTGGAGAGTTTTGATGGGGGGAAGATGTATGATGTTGGTTTTGAGTAACTTGTCCAAAACTGAAGTGTATGACTCCCCTAGAGAAGTGTATTATTCTAGGGCAGCTCAGATTTGATTTCTAGTTTCTTGATTAGAGGGGTTAGGAGAGTTGGTTTGGTTTAATTGGTTGACAACTAGATGTGGATCAATCTTAAAGACAACCATGTTTGTGGTTACATTTAGTTTGGTGTTAGGGTAGTTAGATTGGTTGGTGGTCTTCGATGGGGAAGGGTCATTGGATTTGAAGCTAGAGTTTTTGTTTCTTACTTTTAACTTCCCCTAATTGATGGCTCTAATTTCTAGTTTATGTGTTATGGTGAAAGCCTCGTCAAAGGTTCTAAAGGTTTGAACCTATAGAGTGGGGGTGATGTGTTTAGCACAAGGTTGAGAGAAAAGTTCAATCAACTTTGGATGGGGAAAATAAAAAGAGAGATGGTTGATAATACCTCCCCATTGATCTATGAAATTGGCAATTAATTCATCATCAAATTGCCTAATGGAGTAGAGGTTGGTGATGGAGGCCTTATTAGATATATTGATTGAAAAGTGGTCCAAAAAGGTTTGGGTGAGTTGGTAAAAAGAGGATATGGAGTGCTTGGTGATAACACTATACCAATCTAATATTGGTCTAGATAAAGACATACAAAAGGTGCAAAGGAGTAGAGCATTGTCATAGGCAATCCATTATAAGGAATGTCAAAATGCTCTTAGGTATTATTGGGAGTCCTCCTTGCATTAGAATTTAGAAATTTTGGGTAATTCCCATTTAGGAGGGTAAGGTTGGATAGGGATAGATGGGTGAATAGGTAATTTACAAAATTGGTCATAAGATAAGAGGTTGTGAGCCCCAGAGATAGATGACTCTAGGTTGGTCATTTGTCCATCAATAGTTTGACCAAATCTATTTGGGGTTGGGGGGTTCCATAATTGTATGGTAAGTTATGTTGAGGTTGGGTGAATGTAATATATGGATGACTGGTAGAAGGTTTAGAGGATACCATATGTTGGTATGTGGTCATTGAGGGTTGGGATGATGCCACATAAGGGTTAATGGGCATAAGAGGTTGGGTAGAAGATGGAGTTATGTATCTTTGTAGATTAGGAACATAGCATGGGTAGGGTGTCATAGGTATTTATTGAGGAGTTAATGTGGGTTGATTTTTGGGTATGATCAAATTGGTAGATTGGGGAATTGATATGGATTGGGTTGGAGGTATAGATGGGTTAATTGGTTGGGGGTGAGTGGTGACTCTAGTACTAATAGGTGTAAGGGTAGAAGGAATAGAAAGAACCATATTTTGGAGTGGGGTGGATATTGGTGGGTCGGTAGTGATAGGGGTAATAGTGTAAATATAGGTATAAGATATCCCCATAGTGGGTGGACTATGGGTAAAAAGAGATGAGGTTATCCTTATGTTAAGGGAATTGTTGGTTGGTGTAAGTAGTGTTTGGTTATTGGTTGGGTTATTTTATTGAGTTTGGGTGGAGGTTATAGATAGATCATTGGTAGAGTAATATGTTTGAGTGATCAAAGGTTGGGTAGAGGTAGTGAAAACCATAAGATGGGGAGGCATACCATAGGGTGGATCACTAAGAATAACTAAAGTAGGGGTGTGATGAGATAAGGTGTTGAGGTAATGTTGGAGGGACACAAGGTTGTTATCAAGGAAAGTGGCAAAATTTATATCACCTTGGAAATTTATCTGAGGCATGGTAGGGGTAGAAGGATTGGGATAACCCTCAAGATCTGAGATATACTCCATGGATGAATAAGAAGAGGAAGGTGGCTCTTGGTTGGTTTGGTTCCTTAACTATTGTCTAGTTAAAAACTTGTGAGAAATAAAAATAAATAAAAGAGAGATCAGAACTCAAACATTAATAAAACAAAATAAAAATATCTCAAGGTAATCAACATACACTAGAGTGAATTTTAAAATATTAGTGTACCTTTTATCTTGCTTTTGGCTTATGCCTTAGTTATAAAGTGTGAAAAAGGACTTGGTTTGTAGAATAGGTACTAGAAAAGAAGTCTATGGTTCATTTCAGGTGTTTAAGGCTCTCTAAAGGATTTGTGTTAAAAATCAATATGTGGCTTGGTATTGGGGCCGACCCCACCACTTCACACACTATACAGAAAAGGGTGTCAGTTGTTTAGCCAATATATACTGATTTATAGAGTTTAGACTCAATGAGAGAGTTGATTTTTGGTTTCTCTTCTTGGTAATGATCTCCAAGTAAGATAGCTAAAGGGTGAAGGTGATCCACTAGGAGATGAAATCCTATTTGAGTCTTATGTCAATTGTTATGATGTTTTGATTGATTTAAGTGGTTTGGTATGGTGTATGATAAAGAAGTGAAGTTATGATTGAATTAATTTGCCTTTAATTTTAGCTATGTGAGATAAACATATAAGTAATTAATGTATGAAAGGTTTATTTTATACCAAAAATAAATTTTGATTTCTTTATATGAGCATAAAATAAGGAAGAAAAGGTCACCTAGATGATACTAGGTCCCATCGAGCATGCTAAAATGTTTCTCTAAATTTTAGTTTAATCTCTAGTTAAAATAAGAAGGAAGAAAATAATTATGGGTATGGTATAAGAACCTATTTGTTTGTGTGTGTGTGTGATCTAGATGATTGTGAAGAGCTCATTTTTGTCTTGGGAAGAATGACTAGTTTTTTTATAGTTGGTAGTTGATCTTAGAGAAATTTTGGTAGAGTAGCAATACTTTGCCTAAAGAATAGTTTCAACATAGGTTTAGGTCTATATTGTAGTTGTATTTCTAAATGGAATACCTACAAAGAGTATCTTGATGCTAGAATCTCCTGATGACTATTGGTTGATAGATGGATTGCTTGATTGCTAGATTCCTAGATACTTAGATCCTTCTTCACCTCCTACTCCCCTCCTTTTATAGGTAAAGAGAGATGGAGGTATAAGGTTCCATAGGAGTTTTGGTTGATGGTTGTGATGTGTTAGCTTTCCATCCATATTAAATTTTGACATGTTATCTTGCACACGTTTGAGTTATCTTTGTTCAGATGGGGAAGACCTGACCATTGATAGTCAAGGTGACCTTCAGTGGTCAAGGTGATCATTGGCAGTAAAGGTGATCATCAGTGGTCGAGGGTTAAAGGTTAAGTAGGGTGAAAGTGTATGTTAGTGAGTTAGGTTTATCTAGTTAGCTAAACTAACTCAGGGTCATGGTTGAAGGTTGGGTAATGGTCTGATCTAGGGGTGTTTCGATATCTAGAATTATCATGTGTAGTTTTCTAGTGTCTACAACTACCTTTACTTAATAACAAGAAGGAAATAAAATCTTCTTTGAGAAAATCAACTTTGTGCATAAGTTTATTTCTATATTTGGTGAAATAGTGAATCCTTTGAATGTAATGCTGAAACAACATGCTAAAGTAGAGATGCATAAAAAATCAAACAAGGATTTTTAGGATATCAAGGATGAAATAATACAATCCCTAGTCCTCGTTATCCTAAATTATATGTAGGACCTCTATGTCTACCCTTTCACTTTGGGGCACACCATTACTACTTGACTCTCCCAAAGGTTATAAGGAGAAGAACACCCCATGGCTTTTATGAGCACTAATATTAAGGATTTTGAGCACAAGTATTCTACTTTAGATAAGCACACCTATACCTTGGTCAAGGTATTGTTAGAAACCCAAGTTTTACCCTTTTTAAGGAGGTTGTTTAGACTTAATTTAATCTTGGACTAACATGGGAATGGTTTAAAGGCTATGGGTGACGTTATAACTAGTTCAGACCCGTAGATTATGGGGCTAGCTCCCTTAGTACACCAATTTAGCTTAATTCATTAAGACTTAGTACTGTTGGGGTGTAGATAGATAGAAAGTTTTATTGGAGTCCTAGATTTTACCCTACCTAAGTAAGGATATTGTTCAAGTATTCTTACACAAATATAGTCCAACTTTGGAATGACCGTAGGCTATGGGTCACCTAAGATTGGGTTAAACCTCTAGAAAAGGTCATCTTTCTTCTAGATCTATCATCTAAATTATACCTAAACTAATGATTGATTAGAAAAGGGGATACAAAGTAACAATAATATATGAAAGTATATAAAATGAGGTGATACACTAGTAATTAGAACACTTATACTTTGCATAAGACACACTATAAGACACATTCAAAACCAAATAAGATCAGTCCCACATAAGTATTTCACAACAAGGCATTGACCATCTATCAAAATAGCATAAGAGGGTATATATCCACTTAAAATAAATTGTGAAGACTAAAAATAAATTAATGAAGGTGAGTAAACTTAGACATAGGCAAGGAAATAATATATTCACTTAACCACAATACATGAATTCATAGAACACAATTCAATTAAGTTTAAAAAATTGATGTAATTTAGTCTTTATTACATCAAAAGGTGTTACAATACAAATTTTGGCATATCTTGAGGAAGCCAAATCATAAGAGTCTATTTATCTAAAAAATATTATATATTTCTTGTATAAAAACTTCAAGAGATCCCTACAATATAGAAAAAGATGAAACATATATAGAAAAGGGGGAGAAGAGAGGGGAAGTTATGATGGATTAGCACCAATTCGAGGCTATTGTGTCATGATCTTATCAAGAAGGAATTAATATTTTAAAATCTCTATAATAGAATTAAATTCATATTCTCCTTATATATCTACTAGGCCTCCTCTTTAGAACTCCACAACACCTTCTACTTGATTTGATGATGAAGACAAACTTCTCATATCTTGGAACTGATAGCTTCATGTCACATCTATTTTGGATGGCCATAGGTACCTATTTATCAAAATTGTGACCATATCAAAAGATTAGACACTTCCCCATAATCACATTTATGTCTATATTTACTCCAAATTGAAAATAGGTCCACCATAAATTGAAAACCAACCATATCTACTAGTTTTCACATAGTCACAATATTTATGAAAGTCTAACAAACATTTAGTCTTGCTTAATCTTTGTATTAGGCCCTAAAAGACCTATTTTTCCTCTAAACTATGTGAGATTTTATAAGTAACTACACTCAAGGATATTCAATATATAAAATTAATGAACACATCAATGGAGTAATCCTATAGTAGGGTCAACAGGTTCTAAATTATCGACCAAATATCCTATCTAAACTTTAATAGAGATAAAACTTTATCTTTGACCATATTTCCTACATGAATGCATCTATTATTGATTGATATTTAATGGTGACATGGATATTTGAAATATTTGTTCACTTAGGTCAAAAATTGGTTCATCAACCTCTGCTAAAATATTTAGGATTTGAATTTTTTTATGGTTGTCAATTTCCAACTCAGACCTATAAATTTGTGCCAAACTATCTTCTTATTCATCCATAGAATACATTAAATCCTTGAATTTATCTCACATCATTAGATCTAGATGTATTAATGAATGTGAGCCTTTGATCTATATCCTCTAACTCTTTGACTTTAACTTGCACCATTGGATCTAGATGTGTGAATGAATGCACACTATAGATCTTCCTAGGACCCATCACTTAAACTCAAATGACTAATTTATGAGGCCAAAATTTGACATCCACTTTCTCATATTTGAAATCTATCTACCTATCATTTTATGTTTACATGAATTTCTTAGGATTTTTTAACCCCATTGTCTATTTGTTATGTCTTAATTTGATGTTTGCATGCCCACGATTTGATGTTTGTACAACTATCATTACCATCCATGTGCTTATCTCCATTTTAAACCCTAACATCTAATTTATGTGTCTTAAATTTGACATCCATGCACCCATAATTTAATATCTACATGACCATCATTGATGTCCATGCACCTATCTCCATTTTGAACTACAACATCTATTTTCTATGGCTTAAATATGATGTTTGTGCAAATGTTTATTTATACAAGCTAAAATTTAAAGACTTGTATCTCAAGAGAGATTATTCATCGAGATATGAAATTTTTAGAGCATGATCTTGGCATGAAGGAATTCATGTCCATAAATTTTATTTGTCTTATGAGTCTTCCCTAGTGAATTTATGAAATGCACAACCAACTTACTCCACTTGTTCCTACATGATGTCTTAATGATGGTCTGGTCTCTTAAGATCACCAAAGCTTCACTCTAAGCCTACTCAAAGTGTTTCAAAAGGCTTAAAATACTATGTGATCTCCTCTTGAATTATATATGCTCTTTGTGACATTGGGTCACTGTTCAATTAGGGCTTTACTTAGCTTCTCATTCTAAACTAGGCACGTAGGCCAAATCTAGCCAACATCTTTTGAAACTTGGTTGGGCAACATACTTTATATGATCAAGAACTCAGACCATTTACATGATGATTTTTTATGACTTCAAGAAACCCTATTGATCTGAAAGGATAATGAATTCCACCAAATAGGGAAAGAAACAAACAAGAAAGGAAAACTAACCTAATCAAAGTATAAGTGCAATAAGATCACTTATTTAGGAAAAAATAGAACAAATTAATGTGTTATAACAAAACTTGGAGGAAAATAAGACCAATTAAATATGTAAAAGGAACTTAGCTTCCTCAATAATAGTGTTTCAGATGTATCCCATTGATTGGGATAGGAAGCTCCTCACCATCCATCTTTATAAGTTTGAAGGCATTATAGGATTTTTAGCTAGAGACTATATATAGACCACTCCAAAGAGAGTCAAACTTTGTATTCCTTATTTTATTATCTCTATACTCATCCCACTTAAGGATGAAATATCCCTCTTCAAAGTCTCTTGAAGAAGCTCCTTTATCAAAAGTTCTCTTTACTTGTGCTTGATGGGCTTCCATGGCCAACATGGACTGATGCTTTGTATATTCTAGCTCCATGAGCTCAACATATCTGATTTCCATTGGCTCATTCTCTAAAATATCAAGTTGATGCATTAGTTACAAATTAGGAAATTCAAGAGAAATGGGCATTCTTACTTCTTTACCATATACCAGCGTGTATGGAGAATTGGCTATTAATCTCTAATAGGTGATCCTATCAATCCTAAAAAGCTGAATTTAATTTGATATTACACAACCTTTGATTGTTTTCAATAGTCCTCTTGATGATCTTAAATAGGTTATTATTAGTGGACTCAACGAGACCATTGCCTTGTGGATAATAATTTGATGAAGTATTAAGAAAAACACTATGTTAAACTACCCACTAACTAATTCTAGACCCCATAAAGACCATAAAATTATCAAAAATAATTGTTGAAGGGACTCAAAATATAGTAATCAAACCTTCATGGAAATCCATAACATTGGACTCGTTGGCTTCTTTCCATTCCACTTCATCTATCCATCTAGTAAAATAATCTATAGCAATCAATATCCATTTATGCCCTGATCTTGAAGGGGGGTTAGTGAGACTAATAAAGTCCAATCCCTACTATACAAAGGGTTGATTCACTATAATTTTTTAGAGAGGTAAGGCTACAAGTTTCACCTTTCCATCAAGCATAGCACATTGTCTACATTTCCTAACCCATGCATAACAATCACCAAATATGTTTGGATAAGAATACCCACCTCTCATGATCTTATGGGTTATTATTCTAGATGAATGATGTCCTTTACCATATCCATCATGGAATTTATCAAATAATTTCTATGTTTGACCTAAATCTATGCATCTTAGTAACATGTCATTGATATCTTTCTCAAACAAAACACTATCAATAAGGAGAAAAATAATTGACTAAAATCTAAATTATCTCCTTTTTGAAGGGGTTAGATGAGAAGGATAAATACAATTCTGGAGGTATCTTACCATGTCTTGGAACTATTTGGAAGGTGAGGTGTAATCAGGTGTAACTTCTTCATCATTTTTCACCATAACCACTCCATTAGCCTCTTGCAAGTCTGAGGCTAGATGTTCACAAAGTCCTTTACCTCTAACTAGATTTGTGACCTTGATCTCCTCATCATACTCCATTAACTTGGTTATCCAACTAGCTCTTTTATCATTTATATCCTTGCTCAAGAGAAAAATTTTGATACTTGGATGTGCAACCATTAGATGTATCTTATTATTGGACAATAGGTATCTAAACTGCTTGTGAAACCCTATAAGTGAAAGTACATGCTTTTCAACAAAACAATACCTTGTTTTATATTATTCCAACACTTAAATGAATAAGGATATTATATGATCCAAAGCCTCTTGATTCTAATATATGAGAATACTTGAAATTATGTCAATGTTAGCATAGGTGTGCAAGAGGAAATCCTTTTTGAAATCAGGGTTCAATAGTATAAGATCACTAGCTATGGATTTCTTTATCTCTTCAAATATCCTCACTCCTTCTTTGGACCATTTGAAACTCTAATCCTTCTTTAGCATGGATTTAAGTGGTTTAAGTAAAGTGTAAAAATATAAAATGGACCTTATTATAAAATTGATCTTTCTTAAGAAGATTTTCAAAGCTCTATCCTATCATGATCTATACTTGTACCATGTTTTGAAATCATATGTCCAAGAAGCCTACCCTCATGAATAGAGAAAACACACTTTTTGGGATTAAGAGACACCTCAAATTGCCTACACCTTTCAAACACTTATATGATATGAATCATGTGATCATCTACATTATTAGAAAACATTGTTATGTCATCCAAATAAAAAAGTATAAATTTGTTGAGGAGACCCTGGAATGCCATATCCATAGAATTTAAAGTTTCCATAGAATTGGATAAACCAAAAGGCATATTTATATATGTAAATGTCCCCCACTTTGTGGTGAAGGCTATTTTGAATTAGTCTTCCTCTTTGACCGAAATCTTATTGCAACCACTATAGCCATCTAATAAGGAGAACCATTCTGAGCCTACAATCAACTATAAAATTTGTTCCATTGATGGTAATGTGTAGTGGTCTTTAAGGGAAGTTTTATTCAAGTAACTAAAAATCAACACAGAGTCTAATCTCACCATTTTTTCCTATACTAAAACAAGATTTTCCACCCAAGTTGAGTTTTTAATTGGAAATATTATAACTAATGAAATGAACTTATGAAGCTTAGCTCTTATCAAATTCTCAAGCTTTAGATTAATAGGCCTTTATCTTTGTCTTACTAGCTTAGTCTCATCTTCTAAATAAATGTTGTGTTGAGCTAGACTTGGATCAAATCCTTTGAGGTCACTATATTTCCATGCAAAGACATCTTCAAAAGTTGAACATAACTCAAAGAAAATTTCTTTTTATGAAGGAGTGCAAACTTTACCCAATTTAAAGTTCTTACCATTTATCATTTCCACATTTGTATAGTGTTCCTCCTTTGTTGACAATGAAAGATTTTATTTTCTCAACTCATCATCTCTACTAAATATATTCTCAAGTATGACCAACTTATTTATGTTCATTTGCACAATTTGGTCACCATACTCTTGTAAGAGCTTGTCTTGGTTCCTTGAGGAAAATTCAGCTTCTTCTTGCAAAAACTTGATAATCTGATTGTCATCTTCAAAAAATTTCCAATTGTCATGGTTTTCTAGAATAAAAGGTTTTATAACCACCTTGATGTGTGACTAAACCTTTTCATTCTTTATATCATCTGGGATACTGAATTATGACCCAATGGCAGCCAACCTATCTGCATGTTTGTTCTCATTTCTTGATATGACACAAATATTGAAAGCTTGAAAGTATTCAAGTAAGTCCTATAGTATATTATTATAATACCTAAGAAATTTAATCTTTCATATATTTAGATCTATTATGTGGTGGACTATCAGTTCACTATCACCAAAGACTTGTAAGGTATTGACCTTTATCTTTTTTTCCCATTGTAAACCATGAATTAGTGCTTCATATTCAACAACATTATTTGAATAACCAAACTATAAGTTGAGAGAAGATAAATAACTTTAATTATAAAGAGAAATTAACATCATTCTATCCTTAATTCCATGTTTAATCCTTGATCCATCAAAGTATAGTTTCCATAGGCCATCACTAAACTCATCATCCTTCATCAAGGTTGGAATTGGTGTATCTTTTTCATTAAGGCAATAAACACCAAGTCATTATTCTTAAATTAAATTATAAGGATCATGTTCATGTAAATCCGAGGGCCATTCATTAAGGAATAGATCTAGAACTCCATCTAGAGGTGATCTAGTCTTTACTTTATTAGTTTTTAGCACCTCATTTGAGATAGTACAATTAGTGTTCACCATAATTATCATATATCACTCTAAATGGAAATGTGTAATAGGTTCAGAATGTATTTTTACCTTATTACCATACCTATTCTTGAATACCAAATATGTCTAATCAATTGATAAGTATCTCTAATTTTTGAGGTAAAGTCTTTTGAAAGACACATGGCAAAATAGGGAGGCAAGTCCACTACAACTACATCTTGTTGAATGGTCACATTGGGACAAATATGTAGTGTCATATTTAGATATTTGGTGATTCCTAATATCTTTATTGGTGACCCATATAGTTATAAGAATCCTTTAGTATTTGGTTCATAGACAAGACCATATCAGAGTTAGTTGCTAAGAATAGAGAAGTAACTCCCATCAAGGGAGTTACTTATGACATTCTTATGACACCTATGACACATCTATGACACACACCTCCACATAAGCTAGCCTATCCCACAAATGTAGGAAAACTCCATGTATGCACAAGAAATATAATTTCCCTAATTAATAAATAAGGAAAAATAAAAACCTACACTAATAACCCCCCATAAGCGCAGCTTAGGTGGGCAGTGTGGAAATACAAAATGGGTCTTGGTAACTAGGCTTGATGAGGTACCCATGTACAAATGCAATCTCCCATAAGATAGAGAAAAGGAGAAAACATGTAGGAAAAAACTCCCCCCAAAAAAAGAGAGACATAAAAGAAAAGAAGAGGCTAGAAGGCCCCCCTAAAGATGATACTATTGTAGATGTGGACCGCACCCCAAGAAGAGCTTGTAGATGAATGAACTTGATCTCAGTGAAAGGTTTGGTGAAAATATCTATAACCTGCTCTAAAGAATGGCAAAATATCAAGTCAATGACCTGACTATGAATAAGCTCCCAAATTAAATGCATGTGAATCTTTATGTGCTTGGTCTACTAGTGCTAAATTGGATTCTTGAAAATTTGAATGGTACTCTGGTTATCACAATAAATGATGGTGGGCTACCTGATAGGAATGCCAAACTCAGAAAGAATCCCCTAAAGCCAAATAGCCTCAATAGTTGCATTAATAGCTCCCATGTACTCTGTCTTTGTGGATGATATAATAATAGCATTCTGATTCTTGCTAGACCAACTGATAGGACCTGAACCTAGAGAGAAAATATAACTAGAAGTGGACTTGTGAGTTTGTGAATCACTAACCTAGTCTGAATCTGTATATCCAACCAAGTCAACCTTTATGCCAAATTTGTAATGAATCATGTATCTATGTGAACCCTGTATGTAATATAAGATCCTCTTAGTTGCTTTCCAATATAGCTCATGAGGTTCCTACATGAATCTGGAGACAAGTCCCACTATATATGA
Organism: Torreya grandis; assembly: GCA_037957365.1. Lineage (NCBI taxonomy): Eukaryota > Viridiplantae > Streptophyta > Pinopsida > Cupressales > Taxaceae > Torreya > Torreya grandis. Next base: position 6,512,950 of record JARHVA010000147.1, on the reverse strand, counting down.
TATGTCAGTCCTGGTGTGAGTCAAGTAGATGAGACTACCAACAAGTTGTCGATACCAAGTGGCATCAACCAATGGTGAAGAACAATCAGCCTCAAGCTTGACTCCTAATAGAAAGGGAGTCAGAGATGGCTTATAATCAACCATGTGAAACCGAGCCAATAAGTCAAGAGCATACTTAGGCTATGCAAGTGAAATCCCTGAATCTGACTATGAGATCTCAATGCCAAAGAAGTAGTGCAACAAACCCAAGTCTATCATGTCAAATATATCCTGAAGAGATGCCTTCACCACTACAATAGCTGATGAAGAACCCCTGGTGATCAAAAGGTCGTCAACATATAGAACCAAAATCAAGAGTGAATCATCCTGCCACAAGAACTAGACATTGGGATCAAAATAACACCTAGTGAAACCAGTTGTGAGAAGGAAGGAATCCATCTTGGCATACCAAGCTTGAGGGGCCTATTTGAGGCCATAGATAGATTTCCTAGGTCTACATACTAAGGAAGGATCCTAAATAAATCCTGACGGCTACTCCATGTAGATCTCGTCCTCTAGGTCTCTGTGAAGAAAGGCACTCTTCACATCCATCTGATGCACATCCCAACCATGTGCTGTGGTAATAGCCAAGGTGAGTCAGATAGAAGTCATCTTTGTAATGGGTGTAAAGGTCTCTAAGTAGTCAATGCCTACCACATGTGAGAAACCCTTGGTGACCAATCGCACCTTATACTTATCAACTGACCCATCTGCTACAAACTTGGTCTGATATATCCACCTACATTGAACCATCTTTCTTCCCTTAGGAAGTGAAGTCAAGTCCCAAGTGTGATTTTTAATTAAGGAAGAATATTCTTCCTCTATAGCATTATCCCACTCAGGTACCCACAATGCCTCTCAAAAAGTCAATGGATCCAAAACTATAGCAAAAAAGGCCTGGGGATCTCTTTGAAAATCCCCCCTAGTACATCTGTCATCTGCAGGATCTCCTACCCAAGTGCCAGCACTCTCAAGTGTCTATCTAGCCAAAAGTGGCTTAGAAGTGGGTGAGTCAGGTGCTATCTCCTCATCCTCTGATTGACTAGAGGTGGATGACTCTACATCACTATACTTGTTGTCTAAACTTGAAGAAGAAGAAGATGTCTCTGGCTTAAGAACCTACTATGGCTAATCTGAATCTAACGAGGAATCATTATGAAGAAGTAGATCTAATGAGGGAGAAAAAGTGTCAAGTGTTGAGTCTCTAGGACTCTCCTGAAAATGGATGCTTCTCTCGATGAATAAGTCATGAATGACTAGATCTAGAAGGCGATATCCCTTAATACCATCTGGATATCCTATAAAGATGTAAGGATTGGATTGACATTTCATAGCTTTGTGTTTCTTTTTCAAAATGTGAGCCATGGCTAGGGATCTAAAAACTCTAAGGTGCTGAACATCAGGTTTCCTTTTATGCCAAACTTTAAAGGGTGTTATCCCTTTCAAAGCTTTGTGAGGAACCCTATTTTGAATGTAGCAAGCACAATTGATGGCTTCAACCTAGTACTATGGTGTTAAGGATTTAGAGTGAATCATACAGCTATCCATCTCTTTCAAGAACCTATTCTTGCATTCTGCAACCCCATTCTGTGAAGGACTATAGGTGACTATGCACTACAAATCAATCCCCTCTATGGTGCAAAACTACTCAAACCTGATGCTGACATACTCCTCTCCATTATTAGTTTGAATAAGCTTGATGGATTTCTCACTCTATTTCTCAACAAGAGCCTTAAAGTCTAGAAAAAATTCAAACATTTCAAACTTTTGTTTGAGAAAATATATCCAAGTGTACCTAGAGAAATCATCAATGAAAGTAAGGATGCACTTGGCCCTTGTGAAAGATGGTTTGGGAAAGGGTCTTAATACATCACTGTGGACTAACTCCAAAGGTTGTGAAGCCCTCCAAGCTTTGCCTTTGTCAAATTTTGCTTTGAGATGCTTCCCAAGGGAACACCCCTTGCAAAGTCATTTTAAGAATTAGACCTGAGGCAAGCCAATGACCATGTCATTTTTACAAAGTTGCTCAAGATAGTGGTAGTTAGGGTGGCCAAACCACTCATGCCACAATTTGCTAACTCCATCTGAATGAGTCAGCAATGCTATTGGAGAAGAAGCTGATGCAAAATGTGAGGTGTATAACTTGGCTTGGTGATCTGCCCTACCCACTGCCACTGTAGTATCACTATGTAACTCCTTGATGCCACTAAATCTAGTGAAAACTCAACTCTCATACCCTAACCAATGTGAGTGATTTGGTACACTGATAGGAGATTGGTTGAAAGAGAAGGAACACTTAGAACATTATTGAATGTTCCTCCTTCCATTTCAACTGGCCCTCTCCCTGCAACAAAAATTGATGTGTCATCACCCAAACTAATTGAAGTCATGTTATAAGGCTCTAAAGATGAAAACTCAACTAGTGAAGAGCCCATGTGTGAGAAGCACTCGAGTTGATGACCCATGAAGATGTGGAAGCTATTGTAGCTATAAGGGCCTTACCCTTTTCTTTCTCCTTACCCTTGCCTTTTGCCTTAGTAGAATCTTGGGTAGATGAATTTTGGTTGATGGACTCTAGAACAGCTATGTTGTTCTTCTCTAGAAGATGAGTTAGGTGATCTATTTGTTTCTTCATGTACTTCTGTTCATCATGCCCTATATTTTTACAATAGGCACACTTAACCTTCTCCTTCTTAGGTTTAACATTGGAAGAGGAAGTCTCAGTGTTGTTTTTGGCATGATTGGTGTTTTCTTTCTTCTTCTCTAGGTCCTTATTCTTTTTTTTCTTCTCCTTTGTTGAAGTCTTATCCTTACTATTTCTAGCTATCAAAGCTTGGGGTTGAGTAGACTTCACTATGCCCATTTGAATTAGCTTATCTTGCTCCCTAGTCAAGTCAACAATGAATGAATCCAAAGAAGGCATTTTCCATGTAGTGCCAAGGGCACTTTTTGTGGCGTGGAAAGTGGAGACAAAGACTGAATAGCTTGGACCTAACTTTGTGAGAATAGAAAGTATTAGTTGATCATCTTTATTCTCTATCTCACATTCTTTCAATTGCAATCTAAAGGCCTTAAACTTAATGAAGAAGTCTTGTAGGATGTCAAAGTTGCTAGGACTTAAACTTATGAGTTCATTTTCAAGCTCATGACCTCTCATCTCATCAAGCTTCCCAAATAACTTTTCTAAGGTGTCCCATATGTCATTAGGAGTATGAGAGGATTCTATATGGAAGAGAAGTTTTGGAGACACAGACAAGCTCAGTAATCTAAAGGCTTCATCACTACGGTTGTACCACTTAACCTTTTCAACATCAATGTTGGGTTCTACTTTAGTACCCATGGTGATCTTATACAACCCTTTGCTTCTAAGAATGATTAACATTTTAACCTTCCATGCATGATAGTTGAAAGGTGTTAGGGGTTTAAGTTGATAAGAATCCAATTTTAGCTGATTTTAGGTGAAGTTGTGTTGATTGCAAGTTGTGAATTTATGTAGAAAGGAGAATGAAAGTAAATATCTGCAAGTTGTGAAAAGCAATCACACCCCCCAAAAATATTGAGTCCCCTCAAAATATACAAGTGCATGCTTAATAGATGTCAGACTTAGCTAAGAATGCATCTTAGAGCAATTAGTGCAAGACTAAAACAAATAGGACGTCGAACTCAGTCGAAAATGTGTCTTGGGAGACCCAAAATTTAGGCACTTTATAAACTAGTTCATTTTTCACAAATAACAAGCCTATGTTGTGGATAATTTAATTATAAACACTTTTTTAAGAAATGGCACCCAAATCTGAGCTATTGTTTGCAAGATATTAAAGGTATAATTTTCTCGTAAACTAGTGTTTTTGCAAAAAAAGCACTAAAACATTAAAAACATGCCTGTTATGGGAGAGAAAGTGGCCTTTCAACCACTCGTTAGATTTGGCATAGAATGAGGAATCCAAAGGAGGTTTGTGTGAGGGGGAATTGGCCTCCCACCAACTCGGGCCTCACCCTTCGTCTTCATAGGTCGAAGATACAAGTTAAAATTAAAACCCCCAAAATTACAAAACTATCTATAAAACTGGATATTCAGTCAAATTGACTAATTTTTGTTTGAACTAGTCAATTTTTAAATGAAGAAAGTAAAGCAAAGATATAATTTATGAAAGCCACGTGTCCAAGTGCCCACATGGGATGCTAAGCAGGAAGGGGCGCCAAAAAACACAGTCCAAAATTTACAGTAGAAAAGACCAAAAATATTGTAGATCTACTAGTCGTACAGCTTGATGGCACCTAGCAGAAGTGGTAGAGAGGACTGAAGCAAACAAAAAAGTCAGTTGAGGGTCTGTAAAAGCATGGCATAGAGTTCTAGAAGTGTTACACCTGGACTAAAACAAAAAATTGGTGTGCTGTACGGACTGGGCAACAACTGATGTGGGCAGTGCCTGGTTTGGGCAGTGCCTGGTCTGGGTAGTCCTCACCTCTTTCCTCAAGCTGGAGTCACACAAATAGAATGAAAAGAAAGGTGGCATCCAAGAATAACAAATAAAATGTAGAGTTTTTTTTGAAAAAATGACAAAAAAAATTCCTCTGCCTTACTGAAGCCACAATAGATCAATCAAGATGTCTTAGCAAATTTTAACTCAGATATATAAAGGGAGATCTAAATAAAACTCAATATAAGTAGTTTTTTTGATAGATTTATGTATGTAGTTGCATGAGTTTTCAAGAAACTCTACCAAAACTCTCAAATGCAACCGAGTTAAACTAGGAAAGTAAAGTAATAATTTCAAAATAAACTACTAGCATAACCAGACACATGATTACCAGAGTAGCTCTGATACCATATCAGAGTTGTTGCCAAAATTTGGATAACGCGAGTGCAATGGAGATGTGATCACACAAGATGAACAATTTCACACCACATAGATGCCAAAGCAATTTGAAAATAACACAATAAGATAAATTGCACAAGACAAAATGGAGAAAACCAAAATTTGATTAACATGAGATGGCCAAAGTGAGGAATACATATAGGAGAGTACATAAGTAACTCCAAAAAAGGTGGACAAGGCACCCCAAGAATAGACAGTAACTCCTCCATGAAAGGTGGTGACAAGGTGATAAGAATAGAGAAGTAACTCCCATCAAGGGAGTTACTTATGACATTCTTATGACACCTATGACACATCTATGACACATACCTCCACATAAGCTAGCCTATCCCACAAATTTAGGAAAAATCCATGTATGCATAAGAAATACAATTTCCCTAATTAATAAATAGGGAAAAATAAAAACCTACACTAATAGACCAAGCTTATCTATAATTTGTTTAGGCACGCCAATGTTATTGGCTCAACTATCTACCATACAATTATGAACTAAACAGTCACCAACTATAAAAAAGAGTTAAAAAGGAGGAGTCTTATTTGATTTTACATTAGTTTAGTATACCTTTGTAATTTTATGTACTTATTGATCTTGTTTCTTAGTTGGCTGGTCTAAATTAGCTAAAATAACACCTTATTTCTCAATTGGTTTTGAGACACCTTGATAGATAAAAGCTCTTGGATGAGCATATCCTTTTACCCTGGAATAGTAAGGGAATACCACATGATAATTATAATATTTGATTTATTTATTTTATCTATTATACTAAATGATGTTCCACTAACCTTTAGAGAATTTTGTGAACCACTGGTTGTTCTCTAATTAGGGGTACTAGAAGGACCTTCCCAACTTCTACATTCTAATTATTTTATGTTATAGGGGTAAAAAGTTGATCCTTGATACTCTTGGGAACAATGTTAGGAGTAATATGATAATTTATCAGATCTTGAGCTTCCTCAACAACTTTTCTTTTAGCTCTAGTCAGAGATGAAACTTGACTATTTGTGTTGCTAGTCTCACAAATCTGATTGAATGCAACATGATCATTTATTTTCTAATTAATATTAGTGGCATCAGGTTACCCTTGAAATTGTTAAACCTCTCCTTGGGGTATCAAACTTGTCTCTTGATACTAACTTGCATGAAGAGAAAACTCTTCTTGTGTCATTTGTGGCATAGTAATATCTTGTGATACCAAGGCTTGATTTTTTATATCATTTGGATTAAAAGGCTACCAACCTAGATCTTGCATCAGCTAATTTTGAGGAGGTGTAGGAAAAATGGATTTTGAATTGGAAGGTACATTAAGGTCAAGGGATGCATATGGTTTAACTTGGGTTATGCCTCTTTGAGATTTATAGGGTGGTCTAGTTTCTCTAAAAGGTTGATAATGAGGCCTTTGATTATTGGAAGGTTGATAGGTGTTCTAGTTTTATTGTTGATAAGGTCTCCCCTGGTACTATTATCTCTTGAGTTGAACTATCTCATCTCAAAAACATTGTAACATACTTTTTAAATCTCCAATCTCATTAGCCTAATTAGAAGGGGTTACAACTTGTGATTTAAGATATGGAATAGGAACTATGGAAGGGATTTGAGGAACTTGAGGGTGTGTAATAGGTTTTAGTTTTAGGAAAATAAACATTAGGGGCCTTGGAGAAAGTTGACCAACTTGTATCAAGCTATTATCTACTCTTATTGTAAGCTCATAAGCATTTGACAAAGTATTACCACCCATGGACTATATCATCACACTAATATCAAAATTAAGAGATTTTAAAAATTATAATAATGCATATTCTAGGGATGGTCTAACCAATGAGGGTATCTTAGTCCATGTATTTTGGAATTTGAGGTTGAAATCGGAAATGAATTCATGGGGCAACCTTTTAATGATAGTCAACTATTCAATTAAGGATAGATGATCATATTTGTCTTCAAATTATCTAACTAAGGCTACACCTAACTAATCCTAGGTAGAAATGAAAGTTGAAATAATATTTATATACCATTACAATGATTTTCCTTTGAAGGAAGAAACAAGCAATTTGATAACCACATTATCTTGAACAACATTGTGAATAGAACAAAGGTTGGTAACATCTTGGGTATACTCAATAGTAGTTGTTTTATCCCATTCTCCTAAGAATAAATGAATAATATTAAGGGTAGACATAATAATTTCATCATATTGGGCTTAATTTAGGGGGTTTCCCTAATTGAATGAAACAAAAACTTGATTCCTATTAACCATTTAGGTAATGGGCATTTGGGTAATGGGGAAAACAGTTTGGACTAAGACAATAGGATGACCTAGAGATGAATATTTCCATTGAGATAAGGAATTTTCCTATTGAATCTTGCTTTTTTATAAGAAGTTGAAGGTAATTCAATGTTTTCAAAAGGAGTAACTTTAATTGTTGATCTTGTAGTAATATTTGGCATGAAATCACTATCTAGATGATGCTATTGAAAATTGAAGAATCTCCAACTTTTGATGACAGTAGATGTCTCTTATTATTGCAATTTATTCTTCTCAATCTTTAAACTTTAACCATGCCAAGGAAATTTTTTTCCCATCAGCTGTGCTAAAACTATTGGAATCCTAGATTGTACCCTAACTAAGGAGATTATTCAAGTCTTCTTACATAAATCTAGTCCAATATGGGAATGATCTTAGGCTATGGGTCACCTAAACTTTGGTCAAACCTTGGGAGAAGGCTGGCTCCCTTTTGGATTTATCACTTGAAATAGACCTAAACTAACAATTTCTTGGAAAAGGAGAGAGAGAGAGTAACAATAATATATGAAATCATATAAAATGAGGTGATGCACTAGTAATTGGAACACTTATACTTTGCATAAGACACACTATAAAACACATTCAAAACTAAAGAACATTAGTCCCACATAAGTGTTTCTTAATAAGGCATTGACCAGCTATCAAACTAGTATGAGACGATAGCTATCCACTTTTAATATAATCAATAAACTATATATTGCACTTAAAATGACATGTGAGGACTATAAATAACTTAATGAAGGTGAATAAACTTAGACATAGGCAAGGAAATAATATATTCATTTAGCCATAGTACATGAATTCATAGAACACACTTTAATTCAGTTTGCAAAAATGATGGAATTCAGTCTTTATTGCATCAAAAGGTGTTACAATAGAAATTTTGGCATAGCCTGAGCAAGCCAAATCATAAGAGTCTATTTATCTATAACTCCAAAATCATGATACGTAGCTCAAATAGAGCTTGTAAAACACTAATTAGATAGGTAAATGTTGAATCTATAACTCCAAATATCTCTTATACATCAGTATTTCATGAAGACATTTTATCTAGTGATAAAAACTTAAGGGAAATGATGGAATAGGCCTGATTCAAGTGACTAACTAGTCACCTATATCCACTATAATCTCAACCAAAAGACATCAAACACTAAACATGACCTGCATAATCTGACAAACTAGTAACTAGGTAAGAATCAAGACTTGACAAGGGAGAAAGCTCATCCACATATGCAGATCAACTGACATAAATACACTATATCAACATGATGGAATCTAAAAAAAGTCATTTTATTTATCTTAAAAAGTTACAAAACTCAATATTGGTAGAGTCTAGTCTTGCCAAGAGAGGGATGGATTTTGAAAAATGGCTAAAAAGCTAACATATATAGAAAGAGCAAAAAAATGACCAAGAGATTGGTGTTTGAAAGGGAATATGAGGTAAAATTCACTTCAATTCAATTCTAACTCAATTATAATATTCATTCAAAATATTTTAGACTTGTCTACATCTTCTAAAGCTTTGCATGAACCTCCTTTTAGCATTAGAAAAAAGATGGTGGGCCCATCTTAGACTTTGTCAAACTTCATGAATGAATGCTATGTCAACTTTGGATGTTTTAAATCCACTTAAAATGTGCTATAAGTATTTTAAATCCTTTATTTACATGAAAATAAAGGAAGATGCATGATCTTTGCCAACTAGTCAACTGAAGCTCAATACTAGTTTACTTCACCAAGATCCACCTTGCATGAAATGGGACTTTGAAGGATAAATATGTTCATTAAACTCTATGTTAACATCATATATTCAGTGTAGAAACTCCAAGTAAGCTCCTTTTATATCCATCCAATGCCAAAAACAAACTTGACTATTTGACCAATTAGGCCTATTAGGCCAAAAATGCCTAATAGCCTATTTGTACACTTGGACTTTATGGAACCTGAAACAAGAAACCATGAAACCTAAAAAAAATTTATTAAACTCGGAACAACTTTTATCATCACAATATATGTGATTTTGATGAAAAAATGCTTGCCATTCAGTCAATAGGGTTGACTAGGCCCATTTTGCTCTATTTTCCTACAAATTGGCCATTTTGATTGAGCTAGTAGGGGAACTTTCAAAAATATTTATAAATAAATGAATATTTTAGGATGAATAAAAATTATTAAGATTGAAACTCCATTGATTGGATCCCATTGAATTTCCCTAGACTTCATTTTCCATGCTTTTTTCCATAAAAAACATGATTTCTACCTTGATCTATATTTATCCATATGTCAAATTTAAATTTATGGAATCCTCTCTAATTTTAATTTATTTTTTTTAAAAAAATTAGTTTTATCCATGGTGATTTGATGGCAATAAAATCATTTTTTTTCAAAACTAGTTTTTTGAGGGCTTGGGAGGGTTTTGAAGTTAAATCTTCAAAAAGATGATTCATGAAGTGCAGACCTCCAAATCCCAAAATATTTAAATTTATGTGTATCATAATAACCCCCTGAACAACCCTATAAATATTGATTTCCCATGAAAAATATATGTAAAGTTATCACGTGGAAGAAATTTGTTTATAGGCTTTTACTTGCATTCTAAGTTGCCTACGCTCTTAAATTTTTTTCATAAAGCACAACCCATAAAATTAACTATATTAATCATGAATTATAATTTTATATGTGTTCTCAAATCATACTAAGAGTGTTCATCCAAACTCCTTACATGGTGAAAGATAAGAGCATCTGAAGAATCAGTTTAGAAGGGTGTCTAGAACTGTAAAAAGTGAAAAACTTCACCAGGATGAAAATGAAGCTTCCCCTTATTCAAAATTATTGAAAAAATAATTATGGGGTCTGTAACATTTTTTCTAAACACTTTGAAAACATATTTTAACTTAAAATTCTAAAATGTCCATTTTGACCAATATGCATGTATGCTTGGAAAAATATGTATGGGCATGTTTACACATAGTTTGGAGTTTTTACACTCTCAAAATGTATTATGATGATGCAAAAACATCATCCCATGATTTTAAAACTATCACATAGGCTTTAAAACCTCTGTGGCACCTCAAAACATTGCCTGCTCCAATGATGGCCTCAAATAGACATGTCGATGATTGTGACAAAATAGTGAGCACTTCCACTTATTTAATAGCCTTAATTTTTTTATATGTTTATTCAAGTCTTTATGACCTCACCTACCAAATTTCAAGCCAAAATTTCACCTTTAGATGCTAGAATATTCTAAATTCCTTCAAATTTGCCTAATTTGCATGAACTGTGACTTACTTGACTATATTTTGGTGTTTTAGATCTGATTTCATGGTGTTTGAGAGTATTGCTAGGTCAATTTCATCCTTAAATATCTCAATATTCCTCTTAAGATGTTTTAAACCATCCTCTACCCCTCTTTCAAGCATGCTTTGAGCTTGAAACAATGTAATTAGGCCTCTAAATGGCATATTCCATACAATGGGATATGTACCTTCACTCCTAAGTTTTCATTGTATTAGATATTTGACCAATCTCTTGGAAATTTCAAATGGTTACCTGACCTACCTTGGAAACCCTATAAGCCACTTGGACTTAAATGACTTTGAATAACACTTGACTTAGTAACCTGTGTCATTAGGTTGCAGATAGTGTTCAAAGTTTGAAATGATTGTAGATTGTACTATTAACATAATTCACAAACTCTTGATGAGATAAAAACACGTACTACTCTCTTGATCATCCCTTTGAAAAATGAAACATTTTAGGTTACCAAGTCATAACCTACATGTCAACTCAAAGATTTGGTATGATTGCACCTCCATGAGGGCTATAGGTGGAGTCCCCTAGTATATGATTGTATCTTCAATGGAAAAACCTACATTATCCTTATTTTAAAATTATTATATCCATTTTAAACCCTCAACTAGCCCCTTTTTGGCATCAACATGTTTCAAAAACCAACTACTACTTCTTAGTCATAGACCCTCATTAGTACTTGACTATGTTTTTGAATAGGTAGTGATAGGCTTGGAAGTGTTTTGAAAGTCCTAAAACTATACAAGGTGATATGAAAAGAGAAGAAAAAATCTCATGGAATATTATCTTTAAACTATTTCAAAACCCTTCTTCTCTACTGCAAACCCTTGATGACATATTTGAGTACTTTCCTTTCCTAAACTTGAAAGAGTCTTCATAGTCCATTTAAGAAACCATTTCCAAAATGCTATTGATTTATCCTTTACCATTTTTTGAGCCTCAATTTAGGATGAACTTATTGAATATTATATAACTAATTTTAGGTCTTGATTAGGCATCCTATATGTATAACCACCTAAGCTTGAATATGAAAAGTATGAGGCTTTCCTTTACCATGTTATAGGCTTATAGGGTCTCAAATTGTCATTACAGGTATCTTTTGGTGTCACTCAATCCTCCTAAGAGAATGAAATTGTCTATTTTAACCTTAGGTTGACTAACAACCTTAGACCATGTTTTATAACCTTGAATGACCATCCTTAATGGTGATTGTATCCTTGTCCTTGTAGATGGCTACATGATACCATATTATGCATACTGAACATGGGTTTGAGGTATTGAGGAACTTTGATAGTGGTGAAAAAATTTAATACTTCATTTTCATCTCTAAATGGTTCCAAAACAACCAAAAATCCCCTTCTAAGTTTGACTAAACCCTTGAGACCTTCACAAGAGTTAGCCTTCTGTACTACCTACCTATACCTTAGCTCCTAAGGCTAGCTGTAGGTGAGCTAGTGAGGTTATAGGCTATGAGGGTTTAGAAAAATAACTATGTTTGGCCTTGACATCCCTACATATCATGATTTAACTTCATTCAATTACCTATCCCACTAAGGAAACCTCATTACATCATGAAAACTCTTTTAAGAACACAAGTGTTTCAAGTGACACTTGACTGTATTTTCATGTGTACAGATTGAGTAACAATCCCATCCTTGAGTAACATACAATGAAGTACATAATATATTTTTATTTCAATAATAGTCTTTATTGGTCTAATTTTTTCCTTTGAAACCTAGATCTCTTTAGGCTAGTTCAAATCCTTCGTCCATCAGCTTGACTACACCTAAGTTCTTAAGGTTGGTTGTGGGTTGTCTTTATATACATCTATAGGTGACATTATAGCTTTGTTCCTTATGTTGAACCTTTGAAGAAAGACACATTTGCTCCCCAAAACCCTATAATGAGGTTAATGAATCATCATGGGTAATATCATGATTGGTAGAGATTCTTAAAAGGTCTTTTTCTTCTCTAAGAATCCCCTTTCACTATAAGATACAAACATGTACCTTGCCTTTAAGGCTATGTGGTGTCAATTTGTCTTGATAATCCCTATCTATTCCTTGGCCTTATTCTCTCTTGAATGGTAACCAATATATAGACCAAAACCCTCTCAAGAGTTCAAAACCCTTGAAACCCCAAAAAACATCAATCATCCCTATGTGTACCTAATTTTCCTATGGTAGCTATAGATGATGACTTTATGAGCTATAGGTCTTCTTCATAGGCCTTCAAGGTTTCATTACCTATGTACTCAAACCCATATGTGATCTACATAACCATCATTCATTCTATAATTCAATAATTATTAAAAAAACTTATAAATATAGATGAGTCCTCAAACCATGATGGTAATTGTCAAGAGCTTTCCTGTAGGTGTGATTTTTTAATAGGCCTATCTATCATGTTTGAAGACATTGAAAATTGCCTTGGAATCCCTTAAAATCATACTCTTAAATATTTTATATGATCAAAACCTTTGTTAAATCCACCTCATTGACCCCACACTTATATCATAATGAGCTATATAAGAATTATGCAATTCCCCCACTATGGAAAGATTATATGATATAGAATTGACCTTGAGAAAGATCACGCTTATGAGAATAATATTTTTCTTCCCATGGATTAGAAGCTTGATAGATTAATTTGGAGATCAAATTCTAATGGGATGTCCTTCCAACATGGTTTTGGCTTTTGTACTTCAAAAATTTTATGACTACATTATTTCCTTGTTGTGAGTGACCTTCATGGCTATTCATGATGCTTGATAGGTGATTTTCCTCACTTTCATGATCATGGTGACCTCCATATATTTATATTTTTATGTGACCATGGAAATGAGATGGTGGAAGAAAACAAGATGGAAGATGAACAAGAAGCTTGAAAACAATGGAAAATGGCTATGTATGGCAGTGAGATGGGGGGATGAGATAGAGGTGGGAAAGGAAGGTGAAGGAGAATGATAAAGGCCAAGATGAACAATTATATGTATAAAAAAACCATCTACCTGATATATCTATTTGGAGGTAATATGAATAATGTAAGAATCTGAAATTGAAACCTAAGACAATGCAAAAAACCTCAATATATGCAACGTTTCCTTAAACTATGCTAAACTAGCTCCTTTGAGATGCTTTATAAGCATAAGATGGGGTTATTGATATTAATATTCAAGAAAATTTAATAATACTAATTGGAAATCATGAAAAAATTTATGTAAACCCTTGAAAACATTGATTTAATAAAAATTGAGGTTGCCCTCTTTCTTCATTAATTGTACAACTTCTCCTTATAAGCATGTTATACTACAGATTTGACTAGATATGTTTATAATATTTATTGGAACATAAATTTTATGAATAATAGCTGATGGAAACCATAGAGAGGTGGATTAAGTTCCCAAGATTTGTAAATAACTTGAATTTTCTTGAAACTTTGCCCAGGTGAGGAGAAATTGAAGAAAATTGATTGCCTTTCTAGTTGTAGGGATGAAGAAATTAGCCTATATTCAACTAGATGGTTCATGATCTTGAAAAATCCAATTGAAAATACATTTGATCCACAATGAATATCTTTGAGTCTATTTTATTCACCCTAAAGTTTAGACTTATACTCTTCTCTAACAATCTGCACCATTAGAAAACTTGTAGGTAGGTCCCTTTGTGTAAAGTAGAAAGGTGCCAATAGAATACCAATTTTGGGCCTATATTTCCACCAATTTCCATGAAATGTTGGTGATTATTGGTAATAACTTGGTGAAGCCATAACCTTCCCATTTTTTACATAATATGTATGGAATTCATACTCTTCTTTGTAAAATGAGAGAAATAATCCTCTTTTTGCCTTTTAAAAGCAAGACTTTCACTTCCACCATTTGAAATAGAAAATTTGAGAATATTACATTCCATATCATGAAAAATATACATTTTCAACCTTTTTTAATGATTTAGATATGCATATTGGCATGTGTGGGGGATTTTTGGGGCTTTTTAGGCTTTTATTTGTCTCTGAACACCTTTTCAAGGTTTAAAACTTTGGAATTAGGATATAACCATGAATGTTAACATATTCAAAGGATATTTAGGATAAATAATGATCATTTTGATCTTAAATTTGACATTTTAATATCAAAATTTTCTTTTAGGTTATAATTCATTGGTTTGACCAATTGTAAAGGGTTACTGACCAGATTTAGGATAGTTTCATATTATAGGGGTAGTAATTTGGCCTTGAAATGTTAAATTACTAACAATTTTGGTGACTCTCAGGGGTTAACGAAATATATGGTCAAATAAGTCAATTATTTTCATATTACAAACAAAATCTCTTTGGATTTATAATACTTTTTTTGCCTGTGACACAACAAGATGGAAGGAAATAATAGCTAAACTAGAAAGCATAGAAAACTAACCTATGGAAAACAAGAAACAATGAAAGGGAACTAGATTTATTCTTATGTTACTCAATTATTAACATAAATCAAACCTATAACAACTAATCTAAATTAAGATGTTTTCCTCTAGGATCAAATGGAAAGCTATTTGATGCACCATGGAACCTTGAAATGTGTTTGCTTCCTTTTGATTCCATCTTCTTGTAGATAGGAGAACTTGGATATTTATGTCTTCTTGATGGTGTAACTAGGATTACAAATTCCATCCTTAGGTGTATGGATTAAAGATATGGATCCAAGATACAATCATCTTCCTCCTATATTCTTCTTTCTTGCATCAAGAATGCTAAATCTACCTCATTCATAGGCTGATTATGATTTGACAGATTTTCATTTGATGATTGTATTGGAAATTTAGTTGTTATGCTTGGATTGGTTTCTTCATTATTATCCATTTGAGATGGTACTTGGTCAAAGTCTTCAAATTCTTGATAAGTATTTATACTTGGTTGGAATTCATTAATTTCTTCCTGATGAATAGATGTAATAGTTCTTATTATAGAACATTCTTCAATCTCCATATGAGGTGGAGATGAACTATCAAACTTTGCACAAAAACTCTCCAAGTCATCCCAAAAGTATTCTTCATCATGATCAATTGAAAATACATGAAATTCATCAATTTTATTACCATTCAAAACATGTTGATCACATATTTATACCCTTTGGATGGAGTCATATGCAATTTATTGATCTATTGCACTTGCTTCATCTTCATCTTCTATTGAAAAAGGCATCTCATCTTCTTCATGGATCTCATATTCTTCAAGTGTCTTCTCTTAATGATGGGTGGTATCTATTTTTGGATCCATGAGTTCATGGAAAACACCTTATACTTTAACAATTGGAGTGTCTTTCTCTTTAAATTCATTATCTACATTCACCATCTTAGTAATAACTTCACCTTTTTGTACAACTCATGAGATTGAATTAATCCATTCCTTGACAGTAAATGTGTTAATGATGATGTCTTCCTTATGATCATGAAACACTCTTTAATCTTCATCTACCTCAGCTACAACTTCCTCTTTTTCTTCAAAAAGGATGGGTTCCTTCTCTAGGATAGGCACAGTAGATCCTTGAAAATATTGATTAAGATGAGAGAGATCTAATGGTTGTGCCATAGATACCTAATTTTTCTATTGAGGCTACTAAACCTGAACAACTATCACCTTCTCTCTCTACTACACTATCTTTTGAATTTATTTCCATGAAGGAAAGGACTTTGAGTTTTGAGTATAAATGAGTGGAGGATGAATGATCTCTAGTTTGCTCTTAAACTCAACATCCTGAATGATGCTTGATTGTTCCTCTTTCTCTCTTGACTCTTGAATCTGCTTCAAATTCATAAACTTGGGTTTATGAACCTCTAATTCTATATTATTTTAGCCATGGCTGAGAAATAAGGAATTTGATTTTGTGTTACCTCTACAACTGCCATTAAATATTGGAGATGTTGATTTTCAATCTTAATTTACTTGGTTAAATTAGCCTCAAAATCATGGAATAGATCACTAGGAATCTCTTATTATACACATTAATATGTAGTCTCATGTATTATCTCTACAATTTAAAAATTGGACCTCTCATAATAAACTTCTTCAACTTTATGAGACCTCTCTTGGATAGACTTCTAGGTAGGAAAGCTAGGCAAGGCTTGGTTTGACTCTTGAGGGTTGTGATAAACATTAGTTTACTGACCATAAATGGAATATGGTAGCTTTATGGGAACATAATGCTGCATATGATGACCTTGGGGTTTCTCATAAACCACTAGCCTCTCTTAAATGCTTACCATTAGACCACCAATGTCTAAAATAGCAAAACTAGACTTTGAGTGACCTTGCCTTATGAAAGTTCCTCATACCTCTTTATCTCACTACAAATTTTCTCTCATACTTTGAATTTTATACTTGGAAATTTCCTCACTATAGTTATTTATAGTGTCTATACTTATCATTTCTTTCTCGTAGCCAAACATAGTTTTCTTAAATCTTGAGATGGATTATTTTAGAACTTGATTGGGCTGATCAGGAGGATAACAAGACTCATAAGAGTGGTTATATGACTAGTTTGAGATTTCATACTATTGATAAGGCTATGTATACTCATAATATGGCTGGTATGGATCATGATAAGTCTGATATGAGTCATGAGGATCATACTATAATTGTTGGTAAGGAGAAGAATAATATAATTCTTCTCTATAGGTTGCCATGGCCTAGAAAATCATGAAGATAACTAAAATATGAACAAATATATACCTTTTGAATTGAGATGATGACCACAGGAGTAATAAAAATTGGTTTTAAATATGCTATTCTACAAGTTTGTACTCCAATAGCTAAACTTGTGTCCCACTGGGCATGACATAACTATTAGATATCTAGATATCACCTTGTTTGAAGGCTTGGTAGATTTAGATATTAAACCTTCACATCTAGACTAATATTGGAATGATCTGAGGTGTGGGACACCTCAACTTAGACTAGACCTCTAAATTTTACTAAGGCTAGCTCCTCTATTGTATCACTCTACACTGACTACTAAACTATTGATTATTGAGATGAAAAGGGGAAGAAGGAAACTGAAAGGGAAATCCTAATTTATTTTTGGTGATACACCTATATTTTTGGTTCATCCACTCTATTTGAGCTCCTAAAACATTGATTAGATAGGTAAATGTTGAATCTACAACTCCAACTATCTCCTATGCATTAATATTTCTTGAAAAGGTTTTATCTGGTGATGAAAGCCTAAGTGAAATTCTGGAATAGGCCTGATTTAAGGCACTAACCAACCAATTATATCCATTTTAAGCTTAGCCAAAAGACATCAAACATTGAACATGACCTACATGATTTGATAAACTAGTAACTAGGTAAGAATCAAGACTTGACAAGGGAGAAAGATCTTCCACATATGCAAATAAATTGACATAAATACACTATACCAACATGATGGAATCTAAAAATAGTCATTTTATTTATATAAATAAGTTAAAAAACTCAATCTTGACAAAGTCTAGTCATACCAAAAGAAGCATGGATTCTTAAAAATGGCTAAAAATCCAACATATATAGAAAAAGCAAAAAAATAGCTAAGAGATTGGCATTTGAAAGAGAAGATGAGGTGAAATTCACTTCAATTCAAGTCCAACTAAATTATAATATTCATTCAAAATCTTTTAGACTTGTCTTCATCTTATAAAACTTTGCATGAAGCTCCTTTTGGCATTATAAAAAAGATGGTGGGCCCATAGTGGACTTTGTCAAACTTCATACATGAATGATATGATAGATTAGGATGTTTTAACTCCACTTGAATTGATTTTTAATTATTTGAAAGCCTTTATTTACATGAAAACAAAGGAAAATGCATAATCTTGGCCAACTAGTCAATTGAATCTCAAGACTAGTTTACTTCACCAAGTTCCACCTTGAATGAAGTGGGACTTTTAAGGATAAATATGTGCATGAAATTCTATGTTAACATCATATATGTAGTGTGTAAAATCCAAGTAAGCTCTTTTTATATCCATCCACACCAAAAACAAACGTGAGTATTTGACCAATTAGGCCTACTAGGCTAAAAAGGCCTAATAGCCTATCTATACACTTGGACTCCATGGAACCTATAACAAGACACCATGAAACCTGAAAAAACAATGTATTAGACTTGGAACAAATTTTTTGATCATAAGATATTTGATTTTGATTAAAAATCTCTCACCATTCAGACAATAGGGTTGACTAGGCCCATTTTGCTCTATTTTCCTATAGATTGGCCATTTTGATTGAGTTGGTAGAGGCACTTTTAGAAATATTTATAACCAAATGAATATTCAAGGATGAATAAAAAGTATTAGGCCTCAAACTCCATTGATTGGATCCCATTGAACTGCCCTATACTTTGTTTTCCATACTTTTTTCCACAAAAAACATGATTTATGCCCCGATCTTTATAGATCCATATGTCAAATTGAAATTTATATAATCCTCTCTAAGTTTAATTGATTTTTTTTAAAAATTATTTTTTATCCATGGTGATTTGATGGAAATAAAATCAACTTTTTTCAAAACTATTTTTTTGAGGGCTTGGGAGGGTTTTGAAGCTTAATCTTCAAAAAGATGATTCATAAAGTACATAAATCCAAATAAAAAATTATTTAAATTTATATGTATCAAACTAACCCAGATAACATCCTTTAAAATATTGGGTTTTGATGTAATATATATGCAAAGTTATCATATGAAGGAAATTTGCATGTAGGGTTTTGTTTGTATTTTAGGCTGCCTATGTGCTTAATGATTGTTCATAAATCATAGCCCATAAAATAACATAAATTATTATTTAATTATAAGCTCATATTTTTCCTCAAAAAATACTAATTTCATTTGGAAAAACTCCTTATGTGGTTAAAGATATGAACATTTGAACAGGAGGCTTGGAAGGGTGTCTGGAACTACAGAAAGTGAAAAACTTCATCAGGATGAAAATGACTCTTCCCCTACTTCGAAATTCCTAAAAAAATAATTATGGAATCTGTACCATTATATCTAAACACTTTTAAAACATATTTAAATTAAAATTCAAAAATGTCCTTTTTGGCCAATATGCCTATATGCTTACAAAAGGTTGTATGAGCATGGTTTGCACATAGTTTGGATATTTTACACTCTTTTAAGGTTTTATGATGATTTAAAAACATCATAAAATTCTTTCAAAACTCTCACCTATGCTTTGAAACCTCTGTGGCACCTCAAAATGTTGTCTACTCAAATGATGTCCTCAAATAGACATGCTGATGACTATGATAAAAAATGAGCATTTCCACTCCTTCAATAGACTTTAAACTTTTCTATATGTTTCCTAAAGTCATTATGACCATATTTAGCAAATTTAAAGCTAAAATTCCACTTTTAAGAGCCAAAATCTTCAAAATTCCTTTAGATTTGCCTCATTTGCATGGACTGTGACATACTTGACTCTAATTTGGTGTTTTAGATCTGATTTCATGGTGTCTGAGAGGATTTAAAGGTCAAATTCATCCTCAATTATCTCAATATTCCTATTATTATGTTTGAAACCATCCTATACCCCTCTTTCAAGCATGCTTTGATCTTGAAACAAGACAATTAGGCCTCTAAATGACATATTCTATATAATGGACTATATACCTTCACTCATGAGTTGGAATTGTCTTATATATTTTAAAAATCTATTGGAAATTAAATTTTTTTACTTTACCTACTATTGAAACCCTATAAGCCACTTGGACTTAAATGACTTTGAATAACACTTAACTAAGTAGCCTATGTCATTAGGCTGTAGGTAGTGTTTAAAGTTTGAAATGACTATAGATTGTGATATTAACATCATTCACAAGATCTTGGTGAGCGGAAAACACTTACTACTCCCTTGATCATCCCTTTAAAAAGTGAAACATTTCAGGTTGCCAAGTCATAACCTACATGTCAACTCAAAAGTTTGGTATGACTGTGCCTTCATGAGGGTTGTTGGTGGAGTCTCATAGTATATGAAAATATATTCATTGTAAAACCCTAAATTATCCTTCTTTAAAACTTATTATATCCATTTAAAACCCTCAACTATCCCCTTGTTGGAATCAACATGCTTTAAAAACCAAGTACTACTTCTTAGTCACAGACCCTCATTAGTACTTGACTATGTTTTTGTATGGGTAGTGACAAGCTTAGAAGTGTTTTAAAAGTATTGAAACTATACAAGGTGATAGGAGAAGATAATAAAAATTCTCATGGAATATGATCTTATAACTATTTAAAAACCCTTCTCTGCTATAAACCCTTGATGATATATTTGAGTACTGTCCTTTCTTGAACTTGAAAGAGTCTTCATAGTCCATTCAAGAAACCATTTCCAAAATTATATTGATTTATCTTTTAACCTTTTTTGCACATCATTTTGCGATGAAATTATTGAATATTATATAACTACCTATAAGTCTTGATTAGGCATCCTATAGGTATCACCACCTAGGCTTTGAATATGAAAAGCATGAGGTTTTCCTTTACCATGCTACATGCTTGTAAGGTCTCAAATTAGAACTATAGGTATCTTTTGGTGTCACTCAATCCTCCTAAGAGCATTGAATTATCTCTTTTAACCTTAGGTTTATTGACAACCTTAGACCATGATTTATAACCTTGAATGACATTCCTTAGACGTGAATATATCCTTATCCTTGTAGATGGCTGCATGATGCCACTTTGTATAGACTGAACATGGTTTGAGTTATTGAGGAAATTTGATAGTGGTGAAAAAATGTAATACCTCCTTTTCATCTTTGAATTGTTCCAAAAAAACCTCAAATCCCCTTCTAAGTTATTCTAAACCCTTAAGACCTCCACAAGAGTTAGCCTTTTATACTGCTTGCTTATACCTTAGCTCCTAAAGTTAGCTATAGGTAAGCTAGTGATGTTAAAGGTTATGAGGGATTAGAAAACTAACTGTGTTTGGCATTTACATCCCTTCATAGCATTATTTAAATTAACTCAAGTACCTATCCCATTAAGGAAACCTCATTACATCAAGAAAATTATTTTAAGAACATAAGTATTTCAAGTGACACTTGACTATATTTTTATGTGTACAGACAAAGTAACAGTCCCAACATTGAAAAAACAAATAATGAAGTCCATTTTCTATTTTAATTTCAATAATAGTCTTTATCAGTCTCATTTTCTTCGTTTAAACCTATATCTCTTTAAGCAAGTTCAAGTCATTAATCCATTAACTTGATTACACCCAAGTTCTTAAGGTTGGTTGTGGGTTGTCTTTATATGCAACTATAGGTGGAATTCTAGATTTATTCCTTATGTTGATCCTTTAAAGAAAGACCCATATGTTCCCCAAAACCCTATAATGAGTTTAATGAATCATCATGGGTAATATCATGCCTGGTAGAGATTCTTAAAAGGTCTTTTTCTCCTCCAAGAACCCCCTTTCATTGTAAGGTACAAGTATGTACCTTGTCTTTAGGGTTGTATGGTGTCACTTTGTCTTGATAATCCCTATGTATGCGTTGGCCTTATTCTCTATTTAATGTTAAGAACTCTATATACCAAAACCCTCTCAAAATTTTAAAACTCTTGAAACCCAAAAAAAACATCAACCATCCCTATTTGTACCTAATTTTCCTATGGCAATTGTAGATGATGACTTTGTGAGCTTCAGGTGGTCTTGATAGGCCTTATAGGTTTCATTACCTATTTACTCAAACTCCATATGTGATATAAAAACCCTCGTGCTTTCTATCAATCAGTAATTATTAAAAAAGGCTTATAAGTATAGAAGAGTCCTCAAACCATGATGGTAATTGTCAAGAGCTTTCTTGAAGGTGTGCTTTTCCAACAGGCCTATCTATCATGTTTGAAGGCACTAAAAATTTACTTGGAAACCAATAAATTTATACTCTTAAAGATATTAATAGGATTAATAACTTTTCTAAATCCACCTTATATACCCCACACTTATAACATGATGAGCTATATAAGAATTATGCAATTCCCCCACTATGGAAAGATTGTATGGTATAGAATTGGATAGAATTGACCTTGAGAAATATCACACTTATGAGTATACTCTTTGTCTTCCCATGGATTATAAACTTGATAGATGCATTTGGATATTAATTGCTTATGAGATATCCTTTCAACATGATTCTGGCATTTGTACTTTAAAAAATTTATGACTACACTATTTCCTTGTTGTGAGTGACCTTTATGGCTATTCATGATGATTGATAGGTGATTATCCTCACTTTCATGATCATGGTGACCTCCATCTATTTCTATCTTGATGGTAACATGGAAAGGATATGGTAGAAGAAAACAAGATGGAAGATGAACAAGAAGCTTGAAAATAATGGAAAATGGCTATGTATGGTAGTGAGATGGGGGGATGAGATGGAGGTGGTAAAGAAAGGTGAAGGAGGATGACAAAGGCCAAGATGAAGAATTGTATGCAAACACAAACAATCCTCTACCTGATATGTTAGTTTGGAGGTAATATGAGGAAAATAAGAATCTAAAATTGTAACCTAAGACAATGCAAAAAACCTCAATATATGCAAAGTTCCCTTAAACTATGCTAAATTGGTTCCTTTGAGATGCTTTATAGGCATATGATGGGATTATTGCTATGAATATTGGATAAAAGATAATACTAATTGAAAATCATAAAAAACTTAATTTAAACCCCTAAAAACATGAATTCAAGAAAAATTGAGGTTGCCTTCTTTCTTTATTGATCGTACAATTTCTCCTTTCAAGATTTCTATACTACAAATTTGACTGGTTATGTTTATGAGATTTACTAGACCATGAATTATATGAATAATATATTAAGGATACTATAGATAGGTATATTAATCTCCTAATATTATGGAACAACTTGAATTTTCTTGAAAATCTACCCAAGAAAGGAGAAATTGAAGATAATTGGTTGCTTTTCTAGTTGTAGGGTTGCAAAAATTGGCCTATCTTCAATTGGATGGTTCATTATCATATAAAATCCAATTTAATATCCAATTGATCCATTATATACCCCTTTTATTATATTTTATTAACCCCAAATTTCATATCTATACTCTCCTCTAGGAGTTTGTACCATTAAAAAATCTGTAGGTAGGTCCCTTTGTGCAAAGTAGGAAAGTGCCAATAAAAGATAAGTTTTTTGCCTATATTTCCTCCAATTTACATGAAATTATTGATTAATTATTTCCATGACATATAAAATATATACCCTACCCATTTTTTATGTAATATGTACATAATTTATACTTTTTTTGTTAGACTATGAATTGTATGAAGAACAGATGAATGAGACCATGGATAGGTATATTAATTTCCCAAAATTATGGAATAACTTGAATTTTATTGAAAATATGCCCAAGTGAGGAGAAAATAAATAAAAATAGTTGCCTTTTTGGTTGTAGGGATATAGAAATTAGCCTATCTTCAACTGGATGGTTCATGAGTTTGGAGAATCCAATTGAAAATACACTTAATCCATTAGGAATCCCTCTAAGTATAGTTTATTAACCCCAAATTTCATACCTATACTCTCTTCTAGGAGTTCATACCATTATAAAACTTGTAGGTAGGTCCCTTTGTGTAAAGTATGAAAATGCCAATAGAATACTAATTTTGGGCTTGCATTGCCTCTAATTGCCATGAAATTATTGATGAAGCTTAGTCAAGACCTGGTAAAGCTATACCCCACCCCTTTTGTATTTAATACATACATAATCCATACTCTTCTTTGTAAAATGAGAGAAATAAGCCTCTTTTACCTTTTAAAATTAATACTTTCACTTCCACCATTTGAAATAGAACCTTTAATAAGGGTTATGTGCCATATAATGAAAAATATACATTTTCAACCTTTTTTAATGCTTTAAATAGGCAAATTGGCATGTGTGGGGGGTTTTGGGGGATTTTTAGGCTTATATTTGCCTCTAAACAAATTTTCAAGATTTAAAACATTGTAATTAGGATATAATCATGAATTTGAACATATTTTAAGGATATTTAGGATAATTAATGATCCTTTTGACCTAAAATTTGACATTTTAATATCAAAATTTTCTTTTCTAGGTTACAATTCACTAGTTTGACTAGTTGTAAAGGGTTATTGACCATATTTATGAAAGTTTCATATTATAGAGGTAGTAATTTGACCTTGATAGGTGAAATTAATAACAAATACACTTCCCCATAATCACATTTGTCTTTATTTGCTATAACTTGAACATAGGTCCACCATAGATTAAGAACCAACCTAATCTACTAGTTTTCACATAATCACAATATCAATGAAAGTCTGATAGACATTTAATCTTTATTGATCTCTATATCATGCCAAAAAATACCTCCTTTTACTCTAAACCATGTGAGATATAATAAGTTACTACATGTGAAGATCTTCAATCTAGAAGAGAAATGAACTTATCAATGGAATAATCTTGCAATAAGGTCGACAAGTTCTAAATTATTGACCAAAGGTCCTATCTAAAATTTATTGAGAATAAAGATTTATCCTTGACCATCTTACTTATATGAATACATCTATTAATCAAGATCTAATGGTGACATATCTCTTTGAAATATTCATTTGACTGGGTTGAAAGTTGATTTGTCAACCTCCATTGAAAGCTTTTAGATTTGCCATTTATTTATTGGTTTTTGATTTTCAAATCAGACCTATCAATTTATGCCAAACTATCTTCTCTTTATTGGTCCCTAGGATAAATTAACTCAACTTTAAATCACACCATTATATCTATATGTATGAATGAACATGAGCCTTTGATCTAGATCCTCTGACTTTTTAACTTTAACTTACACCATTAGATCTAGATGTATGAATGAATGTGCACCATAGATCTACCTGGGATGCACCACTTGAACTCAAATGACTAATTAAAAAGGCCCAAATTTGATGTTTTCATGCTTGTATATGACATCCATGCATACATAATTTGATGAATTTTTGAATGTCTTAGGATTTTTGAACCCCAATGGCTACTTGTTGTGGCTTAAATTTGATGTTTGCATGCCTATCATTTGATGTTTGTGCGACTCTCATTGACATCCACATGCATGTCTCCATTTTTAACCCTAATGGATATTTTTTATGGCTTAAATTTGATGTTTTTACACACATACTTTGATGTCTATGTGACTATCATTGATGTCCTTGTACCTATATCCATTTTAAACCCCAATGGCTATTTTCTATGGAAAGTTGATGTCCACATGAACATTTTATTTTACAAGATACACTTTGAAGACTTATATATTGAGATAGAGAACTCATTGAGCCATGAAATTTGTAGATCATGATCTTAGCATGGACTTTATTTACATGAAATTTTTGGCCTGTGAGGCTCTCTAAGTGAATTTATTAAATACATAACCAACTTGCTCCACTCATTCCTGCATGACATCCTGATGATGGTTTAGTCTCTTAAAATCACCAAATTTACACTTTAAGCCCATTTAAAGTGTTTCAAAAGGTTAAAATTTTTGTGTGATCTTCTCTTGAAGTCTATGTGATCTTTGTGACATTAGGTCACTCTGCAATCAGGACTCTACATAGTTTTTTATTCTAAACTATGCATGTAGGCCAAATTTAGCCCCACATGCACATAAGGGAAATCTACATTAAGGGGTGGTGATGCACCTATATGATTCATCAATCCACTAAATTTAAACTCATAACTACACTAGTGGACTAAAAATATAATAAACAATAATCTTCATGAGATCCTATGCAAAAATGTTTCATGTGGAGGCTATATTAGGTGACTAAAATATAAAAGTCATGACAAGAAGGTCTGATATGAGGCTCTTACTAGTTAGGTCACACTTCAAACTATATCACCAAGAATTTTACACACCACATGACTTGCATAAGACACCTTATCTATATCTAGGTGAAAAAGGACCTACAAGGGAGGGATATCCATAACATTTTCAAATCTAAACAAGTATAAACACACTGATATCATTCCAAATAGGTTTACAAGTACAAACCTAGATAGAGATTCCCCATACTTGAGAGAGGGATAAAAATTAAGGCGTACAAAGATCAATATATAAAATGATGAGGAGATAAGAAGAGGGAGAATGACATGGAGGAGAGAGGAAAATGTCATCTATGACCATCATTAACTCATACATTAGTTACAAAATAGCTACACAGTAATAACAACCTCCTTATGCATTGACCTCTTGATTGGCATTCGAATGAGCCCTTAGGAATTAAAGTGGGGTAGTGTATTCTAATTTTGACTTTTTAAACCTCATATTAAATGATGGTATGCCCCTATTTTGTAAAATGACTCCTCTAACTGGTAGTTATAACATGAATGAGGTGTTGTTAGGCCATCATAAACATACAATAATCTACACTCCTCTTAAGCATATTGACCAAGTTAGTCATATATTCCTTCATTATAACCATTGAAAGTGAATTTGACTCATTAAAATAATAAATTACTAGGATTTATATATCTACATCAACTCATTTTGTCAACCCTCTAAACCAACTTTCATTCCTCTTGGTTGACCAAGTAGGTCTGCTAGGCCAATTCGGCTTAGTTATATAAATATTTACATTGATGACCATAAAAGTATATACAAACCTTGAGAACCTATGAATAAGTGAGATTTAATTCTAAAACAACATCCTACATCATGACATAGGCCCTTTTAACCAAAAGACACCTGTAATTTCCATACTAGTTGACTAAGTCACCATGTCCTTCATTTCTATAGACTAACCATTTGGAGGAAGCTCACAGAGTCATCTATAGGAATAATTTTGTGAATATGGTGCCATAATAAGGTGAAAAAAGTTTCAAACCTCCTCCTCTAATGATTGGAATCATCTTAAATAGTTTTTCACCTTGTTCTTTGCCCAAATCTTTGAAAAAGTACTATTTTTGATAAATCCATATAGTGTCCATATAAAATAGTAAATGGATAGGGTTTCATCTTAATTATATTTTTTTTAAAAGTGTTTATAGGGTCATTCCATGGTGATTGGATTCTAATTTATTTAGTTTTCCCAAGATTGGTCTGTAGTAGGGGTTAATGAGGGTTTTAGAGGTCTATCATTCTAACGATGGTTCATAAAGTATGAACCTCCAAACCAAACGTCTTATTATTTATATTTATTCCATATACCCATTAAAATTTATTGATAATCTTTAGTTCCAATGTAAAAGGTGTGCTAAGATAAAAACATAGGGAACCATGCCAGTAGTCTCCTACAGGTAGTTTAGACATGCTTATATTCT
Source organism: Torreya grandis (assembly GCA_037957365.1). NCBI lineage: Eukaryota > Viridiplantae > Streptophyta > Pinopsida > Cupressales > Taxaceae > Torreya > Torreya grandis. The sequence continues at coordinate 6,485,113 of JARHVA010000147.1, read as the reverse complement.
TAGCCTTTGTTCATAAACTTGATATCTTTAAACAACCTCACTCCATGAATTTAAGTTACATAGGCGTTTCCAAAATCCCCTAGAATAATTTTCCTCAACTCCCTCTATGGTGAGAGATCTAAGCACTTGAACAAATGGCTAAAAATCGCTTCTTGGACTATGTAGTTTGAGTAGGGCCATAAGACTAGTTTTATCCCTTATTTGAATTTATAATGATTTAAATCACCTTTTTAATACATGAAACAACCTATTATACATTCTCATGGTGTAATTTTTATTAAGAGAGTCTAAGCATAGTTCTATGGTGGTGTGGGATTTTTAGGCCTAAAATAGGCTTTTAGGCCTAATTGGCCTCAGCTAAATTTTAGATGTCTAGATGTCTTGTATACTATTTTAGGTTTCAATAAAAATTATAAATTATTTTTTACCAATTTAAAACCTTATAAAACTTCATTTGGATTCCCAAAATACAACTATGTTCTTACTGTCTCATAAAACTGCTTGTAGACAATAGTCAGATTTGGGTTAATATAGAAACATAAGTTATTTATTCCTATATTCTCTAATATATTATGATGGAGTTTTAAACCATATTAAATTAATTATGGTATCCACACATTTATATCTAAGTCATATAATAACTTAGTCCCTTGCATTCTCATCTTTTGGTATAGGGTTTTTACATAGTCAAGCCTATGAAACCCTTTGAGGTCTAAGTTTAGTGATTTGTGCCTCACTTGAGGTAATAATAATTTTAAATCCATATTATATAATTTATCTCAAATAGTTTTATCTCAATTTCACTTAAAACTAAAATGTCTTCAAACTAATTTAGGACTATGTTTGTTATATTAGGCCTATTAGGCCTAGTTAGGTCCTCAATGTCTCTTTTTTCTAAGTTTGGGGATAGTTCAACTTGAGGTTGTTAAAATGTTTCCATTACCTAATTTTTTATGTGTCCCAAAATTTTTATGATCTCAATAATCAAGGATAAACATTTTATTGACACTTACAGGTCTATTTAGGCATGATTAAGCCAAATAAGCCTGTGTATGTCATTATGTCTTCACTGCCTACTAGGATCATTAGGTCAGTTCAATGTTGATGTTGATAATATCAAAAAATAACTAAAAACACCAATATTTCAATTCCAACATCTCACTTTTACCCAAGGCTTAAACATAGTCATACTCTCCTGTACCTTGCCTGTAAGTCTCAATTGGGTTCTTAATTATACTGTAGGTGGAAATGACTTCCTCTTGGCCTCTAGAGTCATGTATACCTATGAAGAACAAGATATTATCCCTAAAACCTATCTATATTTTTCTAACCTTTCAAATTCATTTTCTGATAAGTCTCTTTCTCAAATTGTCCTTCCCTCTATAGTTAGGCTTGTAGGTCTATAAGGGACTGTGTCCTTTTATGACTTTAGGATTTCATCTTCAGCTAACGATCCTCTTTAATGCTCATAAAATTGATTATGGTTTTATAAATAATCATAAAACCTTAAAATATTCTTATTCTCTACCCCTTTTTTACACAACCTTGTCATGATCTTAGGCATATAACTAGTTGTAGGTGATAGTTTACGTCTCTGACCATGTGAGGTTTTGATCCTTCTCCTTTAGGTTCTTGACCCTCAAATACTCCTTAAACCCGGTCACCATTTAAAATATATTTAAAAATCTTAATAAAATTTATCAAAACTCTTTACCACCTCTCACATTGTTCCTCAATTATAAATTATTGTAGGTGGGATGTATGTGGTCTAATGTAGGTCTATTAATTATGTATATCTCCTATGAGGGAATCTATTGTGTGGTTCATGATGAACCTTATCTACACCTATTTACATTCATATTCATAGTCTAAGTTAACTATATTTTTATGTCTATCAATCTCTTATACCCCATCATACCAACCAATTTCTTCTCCTTAACTTGCACAAGGCCTACAAGTAGTTATGAAGTTTGTTTGACAAGAATTGGGGATGAGGGTGGTCTGAGAAGAGGGGAGTGAGTGATAGGTAGTGAGGTTCATGGGTAAGAGTATGAATATAAAAAAATTGTGTACTTTAAAACAACTTAGGGATCTTCTATATTAACCTTATTTTCTTCATCCTAAGGAGGTCACACATTACTCATCATAGTCACAATAAAATAAGGATTAAAGAGTTTCTTGTCATTATGGTGAATTTTATATATTTTTGGGAAGTAATATTAGGTTTTATTTGATACCAATTTAATATTAAATAATAATAACCACCATTCACCTACATAACCAAACTTTGAATACCTTGTAATACATGAAAACCTGTCTACAAACTGTAAATAGAAAAAACAAAGAGATTTACTTTATTCCACACGTTAAAAAGTGTGAAACATGGGTGTAATCTGATGTATATGATATATTATGATCTTTATAACACAAATCAAGTAGTGTTTATCATAAAAAATCCAAAATTTCATTAAAACCGTTACCATTTCCACTCCCTACACAAATGATCAAGCTCATTAGAGTGGTCAAGATGTTATCTATTGTTCATAAAGTATATAATATTAAAATATATAAAAATTCCATATATTCGAGTTTAAATATACCCTCTTCCTTTCCCCAAAGTTTTATATTATGATATTCTCTCTCCAATATATACTATCCATAGACCTGGAAGCTTTCTTGGGTTGTAAAGAAACTTGTTTGAGGAGAGAAGTAAAGTTTAGATTTGTGTTGAGTCTTCCTACCATGAAAATTATCTAAGATTTTAAAAATCACCCCAAATGTAACCAATGATCCCCCTTTGTATGGAACGATCTATACAAGTCTGTACAACTATAAAAACACCTAAAAATAGTCTCTTTCCTACATTTTCTCTATATATCTGACCTTTTACTACCATTTAAGGATGAAAATAAGGAATAAATTATTTAAGTGAACTTTTAAAATATAATATATGGTAGGGGAAAGTGGGAGATAAGTTTTTGGCATGTGTGGGGTCCACTTGGTGGGTGGGGAGTGGAAATAGGTTTCAAAATGGACTTTTAAGGATTTGAAATGTATAGTGGTGGTAATATGATGTTAATAAGACCTTTTCAAGACCGTATTAAGTATTGAAACACCATTATATTCCTTTTACCTAATGATTTATAAGGCACATTGACCCATATGAGTCATTTAAGGGGTATTTGATGGCTTCTAAGGGTGATTTGAGGTGTTAATTGAGCTTGAATGAGTATATCATGGACAATGACCCTAAACACACTAATAATATTCAAATTATGACCTCAAAAAATGTTCAAACCCCCTTACATTCCATTGTAAATTTCTCCCCTTAATTTTTATTTTGAAAGACTCTCTCACATTAAAATGGCTTGAAAAATGCCCATATACCATGAGAACTAATGACCTCAAATTTGTCAAGTTTCCTTAATTTGATCAAAAGATCCTTAATATAATAAAATAAGGATAAAAACACTCATTGGATCTTACAATATATCTTGACACTCTCCTCAAATAATCCAAGGTCACTATAATTATTATCACCTCACCAAATAATCCCAAGGTAACCATGACATAATGGATACATAAGCACATCTAAACACATCAATGACACCTCTAACAAGGCTCAAAAACTCTCAATAGGCATTTATGTGACCATGATATTTTAGGAACTATAGATAATATTAGAGTGGTTTTCATGTGAGTTTGTGTTGGTAGGGGTTGACATTTGGCCTGTGAGGCCAAAATGCCAATGTTTTTGGTGAATCTAAGGGATGACCAACTTGTTGGTCAAGAGAACCCACTGACTCAAGGATGAAATCATGACTCAAACATGGTAATAAGACTTGATGACCACTATGAATAAAAAATAATAATATGACACAAAATAGACAACAAAATAAACACACCTAAACATAGGAAACAAACAACAAAGATACCAAATTAACTAAGGGAACAAACTAAAAACTTGTGCTAATCACTTATTAAAACAAGACAACAAAACTATAAATAACTAACCTAAGATTAACTTATTTCCTATGGGATGAAATAAAAATATTCTTTGATAACTATGGCACCATGAGGTCTTGTTTCCATGTCTTGATTTGAGTCTAATCAAGTTTTGATCACTGTATGAAGACTCTCACTTGTAGCTAGGTGATTTGGCATGTTCATGGCCTCTTGGGGAAGCAATTGGAATTTATTGTTCTACCCATAGGTGCATGAGTTGGTTAGGTGAGTCAAGTGCCCAATAATACCCATTCCACACTTGTTTTAATTGCATGATCAATGTGATTTTTTCTTTAGTCATGAGCTTCACTTGATTTTACCTATAAGACTTAGAATAGTCAACTACCATAGTGTACCTTACAAGATCTTCATTAAGATTTTCATGTGGTAGAGGTGGGTTACCTAAACTCAATAAAAATTTATATAATTCCTTTCAAAAAGACATATATTCATGATCATTTAGAAATACATGAAGTTCCTTACCATTTTTATCACTTTCTTGTGAAGCATCATGTTGATCACTCTCATGTTCTACTGTAACTTGATCATCTTCATATTCAATGGATAATAGTAGCTCATCAACCAATTCAAGAAAAAACTATTCTTGTCTTGGTACTTATGTGTTTGAATTGATTTATCTAAGATCTAAAGCATCAATGGTACCTTCATCTAAAACTTCAATTTTTTATTCTACTCCACCATCTAAATCTTCCATACTAAGTCCTTCAATCTCATTCAAGAACTCATGGTACAACTACATCCAATTAACTTGGAATTTTCTTATCCTTAATAATGGTCTCATTGAGATGTCTCCATGGATGTATCCCAGGGAAAGAGTTGCATGAGTTATTTTTTCATTTACTTCATCATCATACCACTATGGCTAACCCACATAATCCAAATTCTCTTCATGTTTAACTTATGATCTACAATGATGAATAGTGGTACTAATATGGATTTATTCATTATAAATGTTTGAGGTGTCCTCTTCAAGGTGTCTTTAAAACTCTACTATAACTATAACATGATACAATTCTTGAAGAGCTATCATCTCAATAATAATCTTAGAAAGTTATATCTCACACTTTTATGTTTAAGCTCTACCTTTAATGAATTTGATTCATTTTCAAAAGAGGAGATGGTGGGATGGAAATGAACTTCCTTACCTTAATTAATAGATGTTAAGGTGTCCTTATTTTTTAGAAATTTAGAATTATCAACCTTGGGATAACACACTCATCTTAAATTATTCAACTTCCTTTCATATTTTAATATGGTTTGATGGCCATGAATGGTTTAAACATGGAAGACTGATGGGGAATTTTGAAAACACAAGACACCTCCTAGACTTGACTTCATACTTTTCCCCTCTTATTGACTCTCTCTTTCAAGGTCAAGCATGACATAGTCTAATGTTATATGTCATGAAGGCCTCCATTATGAAGTTATTGTATACTCTTGAGAAGGCATGGGTGGATCTTGGATTCATGGATGTTGTTTCGGAGTAGGAAATGGATCACAATTTTCACTTGAGGTGGTTGGTGTGTATGAATTGATATGAAACTTAGAGAGTGATTCAAGCATTATTTTAAACCCTACACCATACCCAAGATTGAAGACCATATAAGACAAGTCACTAGATAAGAATCCCCCAATCTTGGTCATAAAATCACTAGATAAACATAAAGAAAAATGAGCTAACAAGTCTACAACAGTGATGTCTTATGTAATTGAAAGATTGGGGTAGGAATGAAGGGTGAGTTGTATGTTTTTGATAAGTCCAAACACCATTTTAGTTGACCCATTATATTTAAATTAAATATTATATGTGGGCTCATAAACCAAGTTCAAATTATCTTCCACTAGCTTAGGGATAACAAAAATGCTAGCCTTCTCATCAAAGAAGCAGTTATAAACCAAGAAGTCTCCAATGATCACAGAGGTGAGAAAAGGAGATGGATTACTTACACTAGTAGATTGTTATTGGTTTGTATGGATTCTTTGCTAATGGATAAGGGATTTGAATTTAATCTCCTTTTGATATCTAAGACATTCTTTTAAGCTATTTATTTCCTCTCTTAGCTTCTCAATATTTAATATTAGATCATCATTGTTTGGTGCAAGATGACTATAAGGAACAACATGTTGTTGCCATGATTCGTCAAAAGAATAAGATAGTTTCCAAGGAGGTGGAGGAGGTTCACAATAAGGTTTATATTCTTGGAAATAAGGAGGTCCATTATAAGGCTGATAAGGGTCAACATAAGGTTAAAAGGGGTCATGGCAGGGCTGATAAGGAGGTGGATGGTAAAAATTTTCCCCATAGGCTGCCATAAATCCTCATATAACATATTCATAACAACATGAATCATGAATAATAACCTTCCTTACCTCTACAATGACAACTTTATGATGTCTCTCAACATGAAATCTGACTACAAACCCTTTCCCAAGTGCTTGAAGCTACTTAAGATGATTACAAGACTATAATTAAGTACTCCAATGGTTGAATTTTTCATCCATCAGGCATGCTAGAATTGCTAGCAACCCAAGTTTCACCCTATTAAAGGAGGTTGTTTAGACCTACTTCAAACTTGAACTAACATGGTCTAAAGGATGTGGGTGACCTTATAATTATACCAAAACTCTAGATTATGGGTCTAGGTCCCTTGGTACATCACTTTAGATCAATTCACTAAGACTTAGTACTATTGGGATGTAAAGAGATAGAAAGTACATAAAGGAAATCTACTCTAAGGGGTGTTAATGCACCTATATGATTCATTTATATACTCAATTTGAATTCCTAACAACACTAGTGAAATAACAAGCAACTAAACAATCATCTTCATGAGCTCTTATGAAAAAATGTTTAATGTAAAGGCTATATTAGGTTATTAAAATGTAAAGGTCATGATAAGAAGGCCTATTATGAGAGTCTTACTAGTCAGGTCACACTTCAAACTCCATTACCAATACTTATACACACCACATAACTTGCATAAGACACTTTATCTATATCTAGGTAAACAAGGACCTACAAGAGAGGGAGATTGATCACATTTTCAAATCTAAGAAAGTATAAACACACTAAATATCACCATGAAATAGATACAATAATATATTGATCAATCTAAATAGGTTTATAAGTATAAAAGAAAAAAGAGTTTCCTCATACCCAAGATAGGGATATAAATTAAGGCATGTAAGCCTCAATATATAGAAGAATGAGGAGACAAAAAGAGGGATAATGACATGGAAGAGAAAATAAAAGGTCATCAATGACCATCATTAACTCATATATTAGTTATAAAATAGTTACATAGTCAAAACATCCTCCTTATGCATTAATCTCTTTATTGGCCTTTGAATGAGCCCTTAAGCACTGAAGTGGGGCAGTGGATGTTGTGGATAACTTTTTCAAACTAAAATTGAAGCATGGTATGCCCTTCTTTGGTTAAATGACTCCTCTACCTAGCAGTCACAAAATGAATGTGGTGTTAGTAACCTATCATAAACTTACAACAATCTATACTCCTTTTAAGCATATTGACCAAGTCAAGAAACTTCCTCTATTCCTCAATTATGACCATTCAAAGTACATCTACCTCATTCAAAAAATTAGTTACTAGGATTAATATCTCTACATTAACTCATTTTATTATCCCTCTAATCTAAATTTCATTCCTTTTGGTTGACCAAGTAGGTATGCTAGGCCAATTAAGCCTAGTTACCTAGCTATTTTCATTTGATGGCCATGAAAGTTTTTATTAACATTTAAAACCTATGAACAAGTGATATTTAATTCTAAAATAACATCCTACATCATGACATAGGCCCTTTTGAGAAAGAGACATCTATAATTTATCCACACTATTTGACTAGTGTTGGAAGTACAACTCCTAAGAGGGGTTGAATTAGTTTTCATAAAATAGTCCTTTAGTTTCACTTAATATTTATTAAGGATTCATTCACTTACATACATCAACCAATACATACACACACATCTATGAAAGAAAACAACATAAGAACATAAGATATATGTGGTAAAATCTCTTGGGGAATAAAACCCACTAATGCATAACTTATAATAGATTAATATAAGAAATGAATCAAATGTTTAGTGAGTCACCAACCCCACAAGGATCACCAACCCCTCACTAGTCATGCACCAACTCAACTAGTCCTTTAGCAAGCACCAAATTGTATGGAGGATCTAAATCAATAGATAAATCAACACAAATTTATCTAACTTTAACCTCTATCACCTTAGAACACCTATTTCTCACTCAAATAAATATGACCTCCTTATTTTGCTCTTCTCACTCTTTTATCATTCTCAAATAGCCTCTTAGACCTTCTCGCTCAACTAGAACTTTCCTTAGCATAATTGGGTTAAATGACATTTCTCAAAAGCTATAGAAACATAGTTAGATATTCATGGAATATTCATCACACATCTCTAATTATCTTTAAGCCCTTTACCTAATTTCAAAACTCTATATCATTCACTCATATGATTAAAATTCTAACTAGTCAAATTATGCCTATTAGGTCTTCTCTTTATGCTTAACTCTTACTCTTACCCACCTTGGTTAGAAAATAACCTCACCATACTTGTATATCCTTTGTAATAGATTAAAAAATAGGTTTAATAAGTGAGAAAACAATTACATATTTTTTCATTAGCCTTAAGGGCTAAAACCACCATTAGGCCGAATAGAGACCTAATGCAATTATGCCTTCTCCAAACACATGTTTCACTTAGGCCTCCTTGGAACATTTTGAAAATATAAAAATGGATTAATTTTTTTATAAAATATTAAATTATATCCCTCATAAGATCACCTTATGTCCCAAAAATCATTTATCTCATTTCACTCCGTGAACCACATAATCAGATCTACTTGCCATTAAGCCTTCTTATTGCGAGAAAGTTTGGCTTGCAAATTTGAATCAAAAAATCAAATTTGAAAAATTATAAAGATAATGATAATAAATAACATGTATATAACATACATGACCTTATTTTCAACATTATTTTTGTTATAATTTATCAAATAGGGCAAAAGACCTCTAGCTATTCAACTTCATGTGCTCACTTAGAACTACACACATGCCTTAAGAACCTAATCAAGAGCCTTTGAATTTTAAAAACTTCATAGGAGTTTACCATGAATAATAATGTGTTAAAATTAACATATGAGACCTTAATGGTAAATTCATGTGAGTTGTATTCATCAAATCTATGCAAAAATACTCAGGAACAACACTCTCACTCATATACAAAAAACTGCCTGTAGAATCAAAAACACAGTAAAAAAGATCAAGTCTTAGAACAACCATGGGAAAAAATTTATTTATAATTATACTTAAACATCCTTATAACATATTTTAATATATATATTACAATATTCAATATCAATATTGGTCTTATAGACCAAACTCACATCTTTACCCTACACAAACTTCACTGTGTTAGAACATTTTGACAATAACTTTTAGCCTATTTTTGTGCATCACAAAAAATTATAAATAAATGGGATATGAGATATAGTTATTTAAAAATTATTCCATGCATTTTTATACATCCCTAATCCTCTATAACCAATCCCTAATCTCTTTCTCACTACTACCTAATTTTCTCACTGTCTTGCTCATTACGCCTTTTTAGTGATAGGCCAACTTCCATCAATGGTTTAAAACTTTTTATGTCTAAAAAATAATTATAAACTTACATGGTCATAAAATAAAAGTCTTAATCATCATCCTCCATCTATTTTAGTGCTTTAACTTGGTACACCCTACCTACTACATCAAAATTTTGAGAAACAAGGAGTTTCTTGTAGCCTCTACTCACACTTATGGAAAACTAAAACCACCTATAGAAACATAGAATAGTCCTTTAATGTTAAAAAAATAAAAATTTGTCAAAACAACATTTTTTTACATAAGAGACAAGATATTTCCTATCAAATATTATGAGGGTTTTAAGAGGTTTTGACTGATTTCCCTTCTTAGAAATCATTCATAAAGGATTACCCCTAAAATATAAAACTAATGCTAGGAAATTCAATCTAGGGACCTTTCTTGACTTCCTTGAACTACTCAAGATCTCATGTAAAGGTTAAATGTGCCAATAAACATAAGAAAATCCTTCTCAGGTTTATAACACCCCATTCTATGTACACAAAAAACCTTAAGACCAATTTTCATGATTTATTCTTTAGGATATGACATAAAAATTTGCAAAAATAATTATCATAAACTATCACACCTCTGTAAATGTTCTCAAGATCTCTAACAGCTTAGGAAATGAACTTTAACCCTCATTGGGCCATACTAGGTCTCTTTGTACACTAGACCTTGGACTTCTAGTCATACTTAGACTATGATCATACCTTGAAACCTCATGTACTATTATCAATAGATTATCCACATGTAAAATACACACATACCATACTCAATAAATTCCACCCTTATTCACACAAATTATAGATTGCTTACCTCATCATGCTACTAGGCATATACCTTCTTACTAGCTCTTCATGTAAGGAGTAAGCCTCAAAACTAGACCTTGAAACTCATCTGAAGGATTCTTTTCCTATTGATAATGTTTACACATTTTTTTATACTCTCTCATGCCTATACTGACACACATCACCAAGATTCACTATGCTTCATGCATATACCTTCTCAAGGCTAGAATAGGCTTCTCAAGACACCTAATACACAATAGTATCTTACCTTGTACCATGATCTTAACTTTTACATTCCATAAACCTTAGAAGAATTACTAATTTTCCTTCAAGTTCTCTCTCAAAATAGGGACAAAAGGTTACTTTCAAATTTTAGCTTATCATGAGACCTATTTGACACATATCATCTCACCATGCATGGGCTTATTTATGACCTTGACATTAATGACATATATCTTGACTTTGACATCAATGACAACACCAAATAATTTAATACTAACAATAGGAACATACCTCAATAATCTCCACCTTTATCATTAATGGCAAAACACTCTCACATAACAGATCATTCTCATCTATTCAAGATGGATCTTCTTCAATACTTGGTCTTTCTACCAAATAACAACTTTTTCCCCATTTGAAATTAATGATAAAGGTTCATCTTCTTGTCAAATATTTTATCCTTAGACCTAAAACAACACACCTTTTCTTTTCAAACAAACTTAACACATGTCAGGCTTACATACCTACTCTTGGAGCATGATTGACCCCCTTGTCTAAATGAAAAATTTAGAAATTATCAAAACTATGGCATGGTTTGATCAAGTCATCATATAAACTCTTTATGACCTATCTCTAGTGATCACACTTGTAATAGACTCTTAACTAGACCTAGAATCTGAAAGTCACCAAATAACACAAAACTCCCCATATGACCAATCATCTTTCATGCTTCTTAATTCTAAGATGAATGAAACCATGAAGCCTAATTGAGTCACCTTTGCTCTAGGAATCTAGGGAAAAATAAACTTAGGAGATTCCCAAATCTCCATGTCCTTATTAGACTAACTTTCCTTCATGATCCTTTTAGGATTGAATAATACTTTTGGCTTTACCTCCTCAATCTTCATTTGAAAAATGTTCTATCTTTTTCTATTGGTATTGTATCCTTCATCAACAATATGAGCTAATATAGAGAATTCTTGGTACTCCTTTGCATCTTGACTATTTTTTACCATGGTAAATAGTCGACTTAGACTTATATACTGGTCATCAATCTTAGCTATCCTAGGTTTTCACTTACTATTTTTTCTTCCTTATTATACTCTAGAGTTGTCAACTTTCTTGTTTTATCTTGAGAATCCATGCTTACAGTACTTTGAAATATGACCAACCTTATGAAAATTAAAACACACTTTTCCTCTTGATGGGAACACACTATGACCCATACCTCTTGACTAATGACTCTCCTCATAATTCCATGTATATTCATTCTTGGAGGGTCTTCTACAATGCCTTGATCTGTCCAAATTAGTTACATGAATAATAATATCCATTGAATGGGTTAGCATACCTTATAAAATTAGGTTTATTGATAGTATTATCCTTCATTATATCAACACCCTCATTCTTTGAATGATTATTGACCTTCTAGATCACATTAGTGTTCTTCTCTTGGTCTCTATTGAAACTAAGGCCTATTTTGTCATTAGCAGTCTTTTGATTACTCAAAATATTTTCTACATCATTGGTACTCTTTTCAAACATCACAAAGGATTTAACCATAATTGATGTCTGATCCAAATCAACTCTTAAGGACTCCACTTTAATTACATACCTTTAACATTCTTCTTCTTTGGTATTTAGACTAGTAGTTATAATCTCAAGTTGAGTCTATATCTGTTTAACTATTTCCTCTTATTCCTTAGAGTTATTTCTTAGTCTAGATTCAACAAGTTAATTTACTCCTCATAGTCTTTGATAAGATACCTCATCACCCTATTGTTATTCTTTACCATATTTAGTTCTTCTAGAGTATTCATCAACTTATCCTCAAAATCTACCTCATTATCTTATTCATTTGAATCACCAACAACACCTCCAATCTATATGGAATTTTATTGATTTAAATAAATTTCTTCCTTAGACATGAAGATAAATTTATTAACATTAGGGACATCACCTTCATGGTCACTCTCATAATTAATTATCTCACTCTCATCACATGAGTTGCAATCTTCCTTGGTGTAGACACTTCTTTTGTTCTTAAAAAACTTCTTCTTATCATCATACCTTCTAAATCTTTTCTTGCTCTTGGTAGACCTATAGGACCTTTTATCATCATCATGACCTTCATCATGATCTTCAGCAATCCTTTCCTTATTATTATGAGGTAAATTTTTATTAAAGCTTCCATATTCTCCACTATTGAAGCATTTAAAGGGTAGCTTGCCCTTATATTTACCTAAGCCTATCTTCAACTTTATTGTAAACATAGTTATCAAATCATCATCATCAATTTTTATATTCATGATTATTTTTGATATTATTACCTTGTGTCTTATTATTATTTGGATTATTTTCTACCTTACGTGTACCTTCCTTCTTTTCAAGTCTTCCTTCACTTGTTCTCATCTCATAGGTTGTTAGGGTGCCATGAAGTCTAACCATCTCTAGATTTTCTAGATCTTGCATTTATTTAACAATAGATACCTTAATCAAATATGGGAGTTATATATCTCAAAACCTTTTGAACATAGTAGACTCTTTCTACTCTTTACCTAGACCTCTTATGATGTTGACCACTTCATTAACCCTCAATAATTAGGTTGTAATGGTCTCATCTTCATTCATTTTTAGGCTTTCAAATTATCTTCTATGAGTTTGCAACTTGTCTAATTTGACCTCAGAGTCTCCATAATGAATAATATTAAAATTTTACCCTATTTTTTTGGAATACATATAGTGCATCACCTTTACAAGTTCTAATTTTGATAGGCCACACATAATACCATTCATTACTTTTGAGTTATTGTCACTAGCCTTATTTTCTGCTACATCTGTAGGAGGAATATGGGTGTAGTATATCTATCCAAGATTAATTTAAAAAAATAATGACCTTGTTAAATCAGATATTTTCTCATCCTAACACTCCAAAAATCTAATTATATCCATTAAAAAATAGATCCTTGTTTGTATAAAAACTACCTTGTGCTTAACTATCCATCTTCACTTGCTTAGAATATCCTTTAGGTTATTATACCTTCTTCAAAGGACCAGATTTTATACCAAATATTGAAAGTAAAGATAATGATAAGGGGGTGAATAAATTTTATTAAATCATTCCTTCATTTTCACTTAATATTCATGAATCATTCATTCACTTACATACATCAATCAACGCATACACAATCATCTATGAAATCAAACAACTTAAGAACATAAGATATACGTGGGAAAAACTATTGGGGGATAAAAAAACACTAATTTACATCTTATAATACATTATTATAATCAATTAATAAATTTTTTAGTGAGGCACAAACCCCACAAAGAGAACTAACCCCTCACTGATCAAACACCAACTCAACTAGTCCTTTTACAAGCACTAACTTGCAAGGAGGCTCTAAAACCCTAGGTAAATTAACACTGAATTAGATACCTAAAACCTCTTATCACCTAAAAATAATTTTTTATCACTAAACTAATTATTAACTCTTTATTTTATCTTCTCACTCTTCTATCATTCTCAGATAGCCTCTTAGACCTTCTCGCTCAACTAGCCCTTTCCTTGGTAGAATTATGTCAAATGACCTTACTCACCACCTATATCAACATAGTTAGATATTCATGGAATATTAAAAACACATATATAATTATTTTAAATCCTTTTACCTGGTTTTAAAAACTTTATATCATTCGCTCATATGCTCAATATTCTAACTAGTTAAACTAGGCCTATTAAACCTTCTCTTTATACTTGACTCTTGATCCTACCCATGTTGGTCAGCGAAGAACCTCAAAATTATTGTATATCATTTTTAATATATCAAAATATAATTTTAATAATTTAAATAAAAATTACATATGCTGGTAATTACCCTTAAGGGCTAAAACCACCATTAGGCCTAATAGAGACCTAATGTAATTAGGCGTTCTCTAAGCACACGTTTCACTTAGGCCTCCTTGGAGAACTTTGATCCTATAAAAAATAGATTAAACAATTAATAAATACTTAAATTATACCCATAATAATTTCTTCTTATGTCCCAAACATAATTTATCTCATTTCACTCCTTGAATCACATAATTAGGTCTACTCACCATTAGGCCTTCTTACTACCAAAAAGTATGTGTTGCAAATCTGAATCATACAATAAAATTTTCCACATAATAATTATAAAAAATCACATGGATATAATATAAATTAAATTATTTTTAACATTATTTTCATTATAATTCATAAAATATTACAAAATACCTCTAACTGATCAACTTCAAATGCTCACTTAGAACTGCACGCAGGCCTTAACAACCTACTAAAGAGACTTTGACTTTTCACACATTAATAATTTTTTATAATGTATAATTTTTTTTAAAATTAAACTATGAAACATAAATAATATATTCATGTGCATTGGATTCATCAAATCTATGAAAAAATACCCATAAACAACATTCTCACTCATATACAAAAAAATGCATGTAGCATCAAAAACATAGTCAAGAAGATCAAGTCAAAACACCCATAAGAACAATTTTATGATATTATAATGATTTATAATTATCAATAAGAACAGTTATAAAATATTTTAATATATATATTACAATATGTATTATCAATATTGGTCTTATATACCAATATCACATCTTCACCCTATATAGACTTCACTATGTTACACAGATCATTTTAAGAACAAATTTTACAATGTTTTGTGTATCACCAAAACTTATAAAAAATACTATATGATTTATATTTATTTAAAAATTACCCCATACATTTGGATCCATCCCTAATCCTCTACAACCAATCCTTAATCTCTTTCTCACTACTGACTAGTTTTCTCATTGTCTTGCTCATTAGGCCCTTTTAGTGATAGGCCAAATTACATGATAAATTAGGAATTTTTTAGGTTTTAAATATTATAAAAAAATTACATGTTAATATAATAAAATTCTTAAACATTATCCTCCATCCATTTGCATTTTTGACCTAGTCAACTCTACCTTTTACGTCAAAATTCTAAGAAACAAGGAGTTTTCTATAGCATCTACTCATTATTATGGAAAAAAACCACATAGATAAATGTATAAGAGTTTTTTAAATTTAAAAAATAGTAAAATAGGTCAAAAAAAATATTTTTATCCATAATCAATAATATCTTTCCTATCAGGTCATATTGAGGGTTTTGATTGGTTTCCCTTAGAAATAATTCATAAAGGATTTACACTCAAATATAAAATTAATGATAGGAAATTAAATATAGGGACCTTAAATAACTTCCATGAACTGATTAGGATCTCATGAAAAGGTTACACATGCCAACAAGAATAAGAAAATCCTTCTCGGGTCTGTAACACCCCATTTTGTGCACATAAAAAACCTTAACACCAATTTTCATGCTTCCTTTTTCAGGATATGACCTAAATTTTTTAAATCATACTTAACACAACATCCAAAACATATATAAATGATATAAATAGATATATCACCTTGGGAAATTAACTTGACCCCTCATTAGGCCATACTAGATCTCTTTACACACTAGACCTTAAACTGTCAGTCATATCATTATACATTAAAACCTCTTATACTATTCTCAATACCTCATCCACATGTTAAATTAACTCATACCATGCTCACACTTTAAAACCTTTATTCACACAATTCATATATTGCTTACCTCATTATGCTACTAGGCCTATGCCTTCTACTTAGTCTTCATGTAGGGACTAGGACTCAAAACTAGACCTTAAAACTCATATAAAGGCTTATTTACGTCTTGATCATGTTTAAATAGATTTTTGTACTCTATAATTATTTTAATAATACACATAACTAGTATTCATTATGCTTCATTCATATACCTTTTCTTAGGGCTAGACTAGGCTTCTTAAGACACCTAATACACAATAATAGCTTACCTTGTACCATGATCTTGACTTTGGCATGCCATAAAACTTAGAATAATTACTATGTTTCCTTATAATTATCTCTCAACATAGATACAAAAGGTTTCCTTAAAATTTTCTCTTGTCATGAGACTTCATCGACACATATCACTCACCATGCATGGCCTTAATTCTGACCTTGACATTAATGACATTTATCTTGACTTTGACATCAATAACCACAAAAAATTATTCAATACCAACAATAGGAACATACCTCAACAAATATGTCACCCTATCCTTCATATATATAGATTGACCTTTTGGAGAAACTTCACATAGGCATATCTAAGCATAGATTTAAGAAGATGGTATCATAAGAAGGTGAAAAAAGTTTCAAAGCTCCTCTTCCAATTATTGGAATCATCCCAAATAGTTATGCACCTTACTTTATGCCTAAATATTTAAAAATTATAATTTTATATGATAAATATGTATAGTGTCCATACAACACAATACCATGGGTAGGGTATCCTCTAAGTTCTCTTTGTGTTTCAGGTGTTTCTAGGGTCATTCCACTACAATTGGATGCCATTTTTTTTAGTTTTCCCAAGATTGGTTTGTAGTAGGGTTTTAGAGGTCCACCATATTAATGATTTTTCATAAATTATTTAAATCCAAACCAAAAATTATTTTTATGGATATTTATTCCATATAAGCCTTAAATTTTCTTAAAAATATTGAGTTCCCATGTAGAAGGTGTGTTAAGATATGAACATAGGGAATTATGCTAGTAGTTTCTTACAAACAGTCTGGACATACTTATAGTATTATCCTTTATTCATAAAAATTAGATTTTAAAAAACTTCAATCCTTCATGAATTTCAAGTAAATAGGGGTGCCTACAATCCACTAAGAACATTTTCCTCAGGTCCCTTTGTTGCGAGAGATCCAAACACTTGAATAGATGGCTCGAATTAGCTAACTCAACTATGTAGTTTGAGTAGGGCCATAAGATTTTTTTGATCCATTATTTTAATTTATAATACTTTAAATCAGATTTTTAAGACAGTAAAAAACCTATTATACCTTCTCATTGTGTCATTTTTCTTAAGAGAGTCTAAGCATGGTTCTATGGTAGTGTGGGCTTTCTAGTCCTAAAATAAGATTTTAAGCCTAATTGGCCTTAACTAAGTTTTTGAGGTCTAGATGGAATATATATGATTTGATATTTCAATAAAAATTATACCTTATTTATCATAAATTTACAACCTTTTTAAATTTCCTTTGGATGCCCAAACTACAACTATGTTCTTATTATCTCTTAAGACTACCTATAAACAATAGTCAGCTTTGGGCCAATATAGA
Organism: Torreya grandis; assembly: GCA_037957365.1. Taxonomy (NCBI): domain Eukaryota; kingdom Viridiplantae; phylum Streptophyta; class Pinopsida; order Cupressales; family Taxaceae; genus Torreya; species Torreya grandis. Next base: position 6,467,150 of record JARHVA010000147.1, on the reverse strand, counting down.
AACTTGAGTGATTTTTTCCTATCTTCTCTGATATATCATGTTTTTATTTTTAACCCTATGTTAACTACCTCTTGGTTTCCACACCTTTATATCTAAGTCATATAATAACTTAGTCCCTTGCATTCTCATCTTTTGGCCTAGGGTTTATACATAGTCAAACCTGTAAAACCCTTTGAGGTTTGAGTTTAGTGATTTATGTCTCACCTAAGGTTTCTAATAATTTTAAATCAATTTTATATAATTTTTCTCAAATATTATCATCTGAAGTTCACTTCACAAGAAAATGTCTTCAAATTAATGTAAGGATGTGTTTGTTAGATTAGGCTTATTAGGCCTAATTAGGTCCTGAATGTCTCCTTTTTATGAGTTTGGGGATAATTCAACTTGAGGATCTTAAAATTTCTCCCTTACCTAATTTTTTGTGTCCCAACATTTTTATGACCTCAATCATCAAGTATAAAACCTTGATTAACATGTGCAGGTAGAATTAGGCCTAATAGGCATGTATATGTCATTATGTATTCACTTCCTACTAAGATCATTAGGAAAATTCAATGAGGATGATAATAATATAGAAAAATAATTAAAACCCCACTATTTCCATTCCAACATCTCAATTTTACCCAAGTCTGCAACATAGTCATGCTCTCCTCTACCCTGCCTGTAGGTCTCAGTTGGATTCTTAACTATACTGTAGGTGGAAATGACTTCCTATTGGAATTTATAGTCATGTATACCTTATAAGGCATAATATATTATATCCTCAGACCTATTTGTCTTTATAACCTTTAAAACTTGGTTTCTAATAAGTCTCTTGCTTAGATTGTCCTTCCCTTTATAGTCAACCCTGTAGGTCTATAAGGGATTATCCGTTTATGAATTTAGGATATCATCTTTAGCCAATGATCCTATTTAATTATAATTAAATTTATTATGGTTTAAAAAAGAATCACAACACATTAAAATAGTATGTCTCTACCCTTTCTTTACATAAACTTGTCATGATCTTTGTCACACAACTAGTTGTAGGTGATAGTTTAGGTCTCTAACTATGTGAGGTTTTGAGCCTTCTCCTTTAGGTTCTTGACCCTCCAATACTCCTTGAACCTAGTTACCATTTTAAAAATATTTAAAAATATTAATAACCTTTATCAACACTCTTTACCACCTCTCTCATTTCTCCTCAAGTACAAAGTAACGTAGGTGGGTTGTATGTGGTCTATTATAGGTATATTGACTATGCATATCACCTTTGAGTGAATATAGTGTGTAATTATTAATGAAACATATATAAACCTATTCAAATTAATCTCCATATTATTATTTTACTCTTCTCTAAGGTCTCTCAATCTCTTCCACCCCATCTTAATAGCCAATTTCTTGTCCTTAGCTTGCACAAGGCATGTAAGTAGTTATGAATTCTGTTTGACAATAATTGGGAATGAGAGTGGTTTGAGAAAAGGGGAGTTAGTGATAGTAAATGAGGTTCATGTGGAAGAGTATTAATAAAACATAAGATGATATTTAATTTGAAACAACTTAAGGACATTATATAATAACATATTTTATTCATGCCAAGGAGGTCACATATTACTCCTGATAGACATAATAAAGTAAGGAATAAAGAGTTTCTTGGAATTATGGTGACTTTTATCCATGATTCGGAAGGTATAGGAGATCTTATTGGATCCTAAGGGACTATTATATAATCATAACTACCATTCACCTACATAACCAAACTTTGAATACCCTTCAATAAATGAAAACCTATCTAGAGACAACAAAGGTAAGAAACCTAGATTTTTACATGATTCCAAAACTTCACACATGTGAAACATGAGTTTAATATGATTTATATGATATTTATAACACAAATAAAGTAGTTTTTATTAGAAAAAAATACAAAATTTCATCAAAACCATGGCCATTTCCACTCCATGGACAAATGAACAAGCTCATTGGAGTGGTCAAGATGTTATACATTTTTCATAAAGTATATACCATTAAAATATTAAAAAATTACACATATTAAAATTCAAATATACCCTTTTCCTTTCCCAAAAGTTTTAGATCATGATATTATCTTTCCAATCTATATTGTCCAAAGACCTAGAAGCTTTCCTGGGCTACAAAGAAACTTATTTGAGGAGAGAATTTGGTTTTGGATCTATTTTGAGTCTTCTTTCCATATAAAGTATATGAGATGTTAGACATAACCCCTCCTTAAACCTTTGATCCTCCTCTATATGGAACAGTCTTTAAAGTCCATATAACTATAGAAAACACCTGAAAGTAGTCTCTTTCTTGTATTTTATCCAAATCTCTAACCTTTTACTACCATTAAAGGATGAAAATAAGGAAAAAATTAGTTACGTGACATTTTAAAATAGAATATATGATAGGTGAAAGTGGGAGAGGAGCATTTGGCACATGTGGAGTTAACTTGGTGGGTGGGGAGTGGAAATAAGTTTCAAAATGGACTTTTAAGGATTTTAAACACATAGTGATGGAAATATGATGTGAATAAGACCATCTAAAGACCCTCTTAAGTAATGAAACATCATTATGTTCCATTTATCTAAATATTTATAAGGAACATTAACCCATATGAGTCATTGAAGGGGTTTTTGATGGATTATAAGGGCAATTTGGGGTGATAATTGAGTTTGGATAAGTATATCATGGACAATGACCCTAAACACACTAATGATCTTCAAAATACGACCTCAAACAATGTTCAAACCCCCTTACATTCCATTTTCAAGGTTTCCCCTTCATATTGCTTTGGAAAGACTCTCTTATAATAAAATGGATTGAAAAAGGCCCATATACCATGAGAACTAATAACCTCAAACTTGTCAAATTTCCTTAGTTTTATCAAAATATCCTTAATATCATCAAACAAGGCTAAAACCACTCATTTGACATTACAATATATCTTGACACTCTCCTTAAATAATCTAAGGTCACTATAACTACTATCACCTCACCAATTAGGCCCAAGGTAGCCATGACATAATAGATACACAAGCAAACCTAAACACATTAATGACACTTCTAATAAGGTTCAAATACTCTCAATAGGTATTTATGATACCATGACCCTTTATGCACTATAGATAAGCTCATAGTGGTTCTCATGCAATTTTTTGATGTTAAGGGTTGATATTTGGCCTGTGAAGCCAAAATGTCAACATGTATTGAATAAGTTTAGGCATCATATCCTCTAGAATAGAGTACTTTCCATTTTCCTAGACCTAGATATAAAGAAAATGCTAGGAAAAAATGAGCTAGGTGAAAGGAGAGGCTAATGTATGATTAAATTAAAAGAATACAACTTAGAAATCAAGCCATCTAAACTGGTTAGAGGATAATACCTCACTCATATAATAATGAAGATAGACTTAAGAATCATGGTACACTAGGTGGACTAACATAGTGTACTACAATAAGAATGGTACATCCCAAGAATGCACTTTATACTATATGAAAATGCACCCCCTGGACTCAACCATACATAGAGTAGAGAGCTTTAGTTGAAGGTTGTGCAATATATGTTGAAGAAGGTAGTTATATTTAGAATAAATCATGAAGGAATCTACCTTTGTTATGTGTCACAAGAAGATGACAAGGATGTAATGGCAAGTTTTTATGAAAAAATGGGATCCTTCCATCTTGTAGGAAATACAATGGATCATTAGGTTTTTTAGGTAGGTTACTATTGGCCCACACTATCTAGATATGTTCACACTCATTTTCATTTCTAATACCAATGCCAAACCTTTGATACGAGATAAATTCATGTGGTAATGCCACTCAAACTTGTTATAGTGTCTAAGCCATTTGCATAATGGGGACTAGATTTTGTAGGGGTGATTATCCCAAATTCATTGGCTGACCATAAGTTTATCCTTAAAGGTACAAAATACTACACTAGATGGTTCAAGGTAGTTGCCACAAAGAAGTGCACTATTGACAAAGTCATTAATTTCCTAGAGAATGCCATAATCACCTATTTTGGGGTTCCCATTTCCTTAATAAGTGATAACAGCCCCTCCTTTCAATCTATAGAGTTTTAAAAATGGGCCTATGATAATGAGATCATGTTTAAGTTCTCATTAAATTACTACCCATAAGGGAATGGATTGGTATAATCCACCAACAAGAACTTGATCAATGCCATCAAGAAATTAGCTAAAGAGAATCCCTAGGAATGGCACTTAGTACTAAAGTTTTCCCTATGGGAAGACTACACCAAGTATAAACAAGCCTTCAAAATATCTCTTTTCCTTCTAATCTATGGGTTGGATCTAATCATGTCAGTCACTCTTAAGATGTTGACTTATAAGTTCATGCAATAGTTCATGGACCTAGATGACAAGCTGAATTACAAAATCTTGGACCTTAATCATTTAGAGGAATCCCCATGATGAATCTTTAATGATATTTATAAGACATCAAGACATAATCAATAAGTGGTTTCAAAAGAGGGAAAATATGAATACCTTTGGAATTTATAACCTATTCTTAATGTGGTACAAGGCCCATGAAAATAAATGCCATCTTTTGAAATTGGATCCCCTTTAGATCGATTCATAATAGATAGCCAAAATATTGGGCTAGAATACCTTTTATCTCAAATATCTTGAGGGAAATGAGCTTTCAATTATAGTGAATGGGTAGTTATTGAAGTAATATTTCTCAGATCTCCCCTCCAATGTAGTTTTTAAGTAATTGAAGAAAAGGTGGTAATGTATATATTAGATAGATTTGCTTTAGTTCTTTTACTTTCATCATGTGTTTATTTCTACTATGTGATTTTATTGTATTTTTTTACCCATTAAGACCACTCTTTAGTCTATAATGTTGCTTTCAATCCTAGCCCTTGTAAGTAACTACTTTAGGTGGTGGTCAAAACCTAGAAGGATGGCTAAGAAGTAAGAAGGCCCAAGTTGAAAACTTTGATCTAAGTGACTCTAGGATAGTAATGGAAATTTTTGACATCCCAGATATGAGAGGATAATGATTTTAAGAGAAATAGGTTGATTTTAGGATGTCCTACACCTTAATAGAGATACCAAACTTCACTTAAAATAATAACTCAAGAAGATACCAAATTATTCAAGTTGATCAAAGACTGATTGGCTATTCCAAATTTAATCCTTATCCATTCACCCTTGGATTGGTCCTAAAACCTTAATGTATAAGACTATTAAATAATTAGCTCTTCATGGGAATCTTGGAAAGTAATAAAAAACCATGTATAATCTAAAATTTGAGTCTACCTCGAAAGGGATATATACGGAATATCCATTGTAGGCTTTTTAGCTTGGCTAGCAATGGTAAAAGGCCATGAATAGGACCAAATTCATCTCTATTAGGGATATGGATGATTGTCTAGTACTAGATAAATGTCCCCACCATCACCCCTACCATAAAGCTAATAGTTCCCTAGATGAAGTCTCATAACTAGTCCAACCTCGATTACCTACATAAAATCTTTGTTGAAATGGAAAACAAAAATCACTTCTCACACACACTAGTGGATGTCTACAGGGTGGAAGCTCAATATGCCACTTGATATTATGAGACTCTGGTGCCTCATATTTTTTATGGTCAATAATGATCCTCTATACAATCTTTATGCTGAGTATGTAAAGAATAATAAATTTATTGGATTCTAAGTGCTTCTCATCACTTTCCCCACATAAGTTGCCATTTTTTATGGCCAACATACCCCATTTTATTTGAAATGGGGGAAACCTATATAAATACCATGAACCAAGGATTTTGGGTCCTTTCTTTTATTCTCATTAGTTTCACATGCTTAAATACTTTGAATATACATCACTCTAATTTCCCCAAACAACAACATGCCTATTTTATTTCTCTATAAGACTAAGGAGTGTTGGCTTTTTTATAAATCATGGCACTGACATTATAAGTTGATTTTTTTATTAAATCTCTTGGAGTCTAGTTCCCTTCATGGAGTAACATAACCATTAATTTACATGTAAAATTGATATATTTTTAGTTTAAAAGTACGTTTTAATGTATTATATCCATTTATTTTAATTACTTGGTCATTTTATGAATTTCACAAACCTTTATTGAATGGAAAGTGCCACATAATTAGGTGTTAGAGAGACCAATCCTATAGACATGTTAGGGATGTTAGAGCCTATAAGTTCCTAACCAAATGGGAAGGTACCACATTTTTAGGTGTTAGAGCAACTTGTCTTCTAGACTTATTAGATATTTTAAAGCATGAGAGAGCCTGACTAGATGGAAAGGTTCCACATTGTCGAATGTTAGAATGTTTAGTCCCCTAGACCTATCAAATATGTTAGATCCAAAGAGAGCATAGTTAAATGGAAATGTGCCACATTACCATGAGTCAGAATGGATAGTCCTCAAGACCTATTAGAGTTGTCAAATCCTAGGAAAACCTGACCAAATGAGAAGGCACCACATCACCACAAGTTAGAGTGGATAGTCCCCCAAACCTATTAGAGATATTAGAGCCTAGATAAATGGGAAGAGACTAGATTATCATGAGTTAGAATGGAGATTCCCCTAGACCTATCAGAGCTATCAAATCTTGGGAGTGCTTGGCTGAATGGGAAGGTACTACATCACCATAATTTAGAGTAGCTAGTCTCCCATACCTATTATATATATCAAATCCTAAGAGAGCCTAGCTAATGATAAGGTACCATGTCTCCCAATAAGAAAATGATCTTGTAGACCCATAAGGACCTAGAAATATTTGAATAAAGTATGTATAAAACCAAAAATCCAATCAAGATGTGTTATGTGTCCCTAGGTGACACATCACCTAACCTAAGGGAATGATTTGGAGTAAAAATCCATGCGTAAGTGTTTACAATTATTAAAAATACCAATGAACAAATGACATGTGCCAAAAAGTATGAGTTAACTAAGAATCTTATAATAGATGTGAATGTGTGCCTACCTTGTGTTGGGCATTACCATCCCTAGACCCAATTGGATAGTTTTAAAAAATATCATCACCATTTATATATTCAACTAGTAGTGTAGGATCATGGTATCCAAATTCAATTATATATTTGTAAATAAAGAGATAAAATTAGCCACCAACTCAAAATCAAATTCACAACAAGTGAAATACCAAATGCCATTAATATAGTGGGATGTATGCATGCACTTATAAATACCTAATATAAACTTGATAAAAATTACCATTAATACCTTTGAATAAATATCTAACTCATCAATTTAAAAATTACATAGATCCCCTATATCCTTATATAACTCGAGGCAACCCAAGCACAACTTGCTCAGCTACCAACACCACAACCCCTAAGATTTAATGTTTCCATCATCTTTAGAGTGAGCTTAGAGTGAGGCACCCAATAGAAACCCATTGAGTTTTCCCCACTCACTCCTCCATACAGTCTTATTTACCTTCCACCCCTCACTCTTACCACTTTCCAAATCCCAATTTTGGTGTCCACTAGTTCTAATCCACCATCACAAGTTTCCCAAGTGGTGCCTCCTTTATTTCCCATTGCTACCCCTATATCTTTCACCCAAGTAACTTTGTCCTTGGAACTTATAACTGACATTTATTCCTAGTTCCCTTCTACTCCTCCCATCTCACAACCTATAATCCTCCCAATTATCCCTTGGGTATGCTTTTAAAACTAGGTACAACTATAACCTTTGGGGGCATACCACTTGTAATAGGGACCCTCATAGTGATAACTTAAACTAGTTTAGATATCACCTCAATAGATTTGAGTCCTTCTCCATTAGATCCTAAATATCCTATCATCTCAATAGGAACATCCACTATAGCATCTAGGCTAGACTTAGGAAAGAGGATAAAGAAGAAACAAGAGGTGACCCACACTCTGACTCTAGATTGAAGGCCTTTTAATCTAACTCCACCTCCTCCACATGCCTAAAAATCTCATCCAACCCTAGAAATAACATTTCAACATCTAGCTCCTTCCCCCCCTCTCCATTACCTAAGGCTCCACAAGTGTCATGTCCCCTTCTAGTTGACATCTTTTCGAGCGGATGATTAGCCTATTATGTGACCCTCGTAGGCTGATGGGATGGATAGAGGGTCTTGATGGAGAAGGGTTGGATTTCGTTCGGGCTATTTCGGACATGAATTAAGGGAGATATTAATATTTGATTGATTTAGTCAAATATTAATTATTTGGTCTAATTTTAATTAATTATTAATTATTAATTATTAATTAGTGGTCTAATTTTAGGATCCTAATTCTAAATTAAGAATTGGTCTAATTTTAAGACCATAGTTCTAATTTAAGGAAGCCCTAAGTCTAATTTAAGGGAATCTAATTTTAGCAAGCACACCTTTGGAAGGGTATAAGAATCTCTCATGGGAGAGAGTTTGTATTCATGATTATTATTGATATTGATTCTTGTTAAGAAATTCTTCTGTGAAGACTAAGCCAAGGGTTCTAGGATTCCATTTGCATTGAAGAACGTCAACTCTTCATTGTGTGTGATTCAGAGGTTGTGAGAGATCAGCCGATCTATTGCCAAATTGAGAGATAACTTCATATAGAAGTTATCACAGGTGTCTACAAGTTTGAGAAATAACTTCACACAAAAGCTATCACAAGGGTTTACAGGTATTTCATTATTTTGGGTTTTGATTCAAGAATTATCCAGATATAGATCTTTTGTATTAGCCCATAATTCTGCAGATCAGGATCAAGCATATAGGTTGTGCGATATCAATGGCCGTACAACTTCCATACAGATCCGTGAAAATCCATACACATCAACAAAAAGTTCAGGCACCGACATCGGCGAACAGAGACCTACAAAGACCGACATCGATCGACACATCACCGATGTCAGCAAGTTAACAACTATAGGTCGACCGACGATGGCAGTATAACCGACGTCGGTGATTGTGTTTTTTTTACATAGCAGGCTGAGACGTACTAGATTTAGATTTCTTTCCTAGTTTGTGGAATATTTAGGCTATTAAGGCCGTACTTTCAATATTATTTATATACTTGACAGAGGACCTCTATTGTAAGCTTATGAGCAAATAAATAAGAATTTATACTATGATTTATTTATCTATTTGAAGATATTTTGCAAAAATTCAGATAAGCAATTCAGAGCTTTTATTTTGATATTCGAAGGGATATTACAACAAGACTCACCTTCAACCAACCCATCTCTTACCTATTATTCTATGACCCATTCTTGGGGGAAATTCTACCTCAGGTGAACCTAACTTAGGAATAGTGGTGGAAGAAAATGTTCCCTTGGGTCTTTACTTTCATTATCCCTCCTTTCACTCCCATGGATACCTTACCTCCACCAATTTCCTCTTTTACTTCTTCCACTTATTCCATTCCCCCTCCACCCTCCTACACCCCATACAACTCGTGATATGGTCTTAGGGTCACATGCACTCTAAATGGATATCCAGGGTGACCCAGACATGTAATAGAGTTTTGATCAAGCCTTTGGGAGTATGAAGAGAATTATCTTATATATGTTTATCCAAGAGGGGGACTTGGTGATATGGTAGAGTCATCAAGATCTATTCTCCCTCACTAAGGTGAGAATGTCCACCAAGGAGGAGAGGATGGTTGAGGACCCACTTTCCATTCTTTGAGCTACCCATGATATGCTTGAGAAGTTCCTTGAAGACATGTAGATCCAAGTTTGCACTCTAGAATCCTAAGTGAAGAAATCTTTTCCATTTAGACTAATTTGGTAGGTTAAGGATGCCCTCCTAATACTTTTCTTAATCCTTGGGAAAGTAGTGGATACTTTGGTTGAGACTGATGTGCTTATCCAATAGATTAAAGCCTACATGGAGAGGATAAAATATATTGATGAGATATGCTAGAAGCTAAAAGTGGTGGTCAATAAATGAATTGTTTTGGATCTAAAATTTATGCCAACCTTAGACTTGGGGTTATATCAAACATACATTGGGAGCATGAGAGCTACAATGGAGGAGTGTTTGGCTTTGTCCCATACTAAAAAAGGACCATTGGAAGAGGGAAAATAAAAGATATTAAACTACTTCAAATAGGTCAATATCTCCATGCTATTCCATTTGGATAGCTCCTTACTCAACCAAGGGGAATTTTGAGTCCACCTAGTTTAGTTTGACCAAGTTATGATGGAGAGAGTGGCTAAGGTAAACCAAGAAGGAACTCAAGAAATAATTTATTTTTCAACTCAATCCATGATGAGCACCAACTAGGTCATTAGAGTCCAAGCATAAATGGAAGAACCCTTTCAAATTTCTTAGAGAATAAAATCTTAGATTGAGGTAGTCTTTAGGGATCCCCTAATGAACTTGTCTAAGATAGACAAGGAGTCTTACCTTGTGAGAGGTGAATTAGAAGTGAGGATAACATAATCAAAGTAGTTAGGATTTGGTCCTTCTCATCTACCTCTTCATGTCAATTTAGTGGTCCACCTAAGATCTATTATAGGTTTATATGTATTGTTTTATTCAAAATTTAACATATGGTTATAACTATGATGAGTGGCCATCATGGCCCATGATGGTATCCTCATGCATTTCATAGGTGAGTCCCAATCCTCATCTATTTAAGGATGATCCATATTTTATTATAGGGTTGAGAAAAATTACTCAAAAGTGTTGTCAGATTATTGTCAAGATTTCACCTATATTTCTTTCATCACTCTAGACTATAGATTCAGCACAAATTGATTATTGCAACACCATATATTCTTTTAATAAATACAAACTCTATTTTATGCAAGAGGTTCTATCTTGTGTTTCAATTTTCTTTCATCTTCATGTCTAGATGATCATCAATTTTAGATTAATTAGATTAACATCTTGCTTCTTTATGTATGCCATGGTTATGATGTGCTTAGCTATTATAATCATTGTGTGAGTTCTTTTTATTCCATTAAGTAATGGTATTAATTTTTATGTTAATCTACAAATTCTCATATGTTGTTTATGTGTTATCAATAATAAATCCCTAGAACACATCATTAGTGAGAGCTTACATTGAAGGAATACTCTCAGTTCCATTAGAATATTTAAACTATATTTTCTTAAAGGTAAAACTCTAGTGAAACTCAATCTATAGTGGTATAACTATGACCCAATCACTTCGTTCAATGACTGGTGCATTGAGTTCATTTTAGACTTGGAAACTTCCCTTCTATAGCTTACCATTTCCTCTCTTTTGTTTTTGTTTTATGGAATTTAAATACTCTTTCCCATTATGTTTATAAATAATAATATCAATACTCAAGTTTTCATAACAATATTTAACATGTGTGAAAGAACATTATATTGAACCTTTAGTGGTGATAGTGCATCTCTTAGAGGTTATTCATGTAGACTCTATTTGTGAAGTCCAATACCTTCAATCATGCCCTAGGATGATCCTAGCTTAGTCCTAAAATGGAGGATGAAATTCCTTAGTTGTCCCCACATTCCCCTTGTTAAGGAATTCCAAATCTCATGGGCATTTCATGAGAAGGACCAAATTTTAGCAAAAAACACAACTATCCATGTATTTTAGATTCATCTGAAAGCCAAGGAAAACTCAATAGTAAGTAAAATAGGATAGGTATCCCTATGGAAAATTAAATTAAGTTGTAAATAATAAAATAGGGTATAATATACTAAAATAAAGTCAAGAAGATGATAAGAGGCCAAAATTAATGGATCAATAAGTTTCCTTCTTACAGTTGAAGATATATATGTGTGTGTGTGTGTGTGTGTGTGTGTGTGTGTGTGTGTGTGTGTGTGTGTGTGTGTGTGTGTGTGTGTGTGTGTGTGTGTGTGTGTGTGTGTGCGTGTGTGCGTGTGTGTGTGTGTGTGTGTGTGTGTATGTATGTATATGTATGTAAAGTCACATGAAAACATTGTTTATATAAGGCTTTTACAAATTTTGGGTATCTACAAATGCCTCCTTCCCTTTAATATAGTATTTAAGTGTAACTATAAAATATTTTTTGAAAGGGATAAAGATAATGTAAACCTCAAGTGGTGATTGTGAACTTGAACTTTTCAGTGCCCCAATATTCCATAGTGTCCATGTGTTATTAAAATAAATGATGTATGTAATTAGATAGATTATTATCTAAAAACAAAGTATAATCACAATTAGAAATAAAGAGATAATAAAATAACAACTACACTTACATGCATGTGATATTGTGTCACTTAAGGAGTATATCTTTCACATAGTGGAGATGTCATGGGTTTCTAATTGACCTAGTGTAAGTGGAGAAAGGTGGAAATGTCATGGGTCCTAAAATGACCTAATCCATCTGGATAAATTGGGAAATTAACCCATTCCATGTGGAGAAAGGTGTTTTTAGGCTTGTTCACTTCCTAGATAGGGAATTGAATAATATTCTAAGTAGTTTAGGTAGAAGTGTTTGGTTATTGAGTGATATTGAACATTAATTCCACTTACTCATTTAACTGATCTTAAACCTCAAGATGAAATGTAGAGCATATGATAGTGCCATGTAAGATGAATCAACAAATACATATGGATTTATAGATTCAAAATGTTACATTTGGTACCATAAATCTCACATCAATGCCATGCTCAAAATTAGAAAAAAAAATTAATAATGTGTGCATGAACATTTATCTTGCATTGAATCTTATCTAATTGGTGCAAACATAAGAAAATAAAATAGTGAATGCATGAATAATATTCATACCCAAAATTTGAGCCAATTAATACCCACATGTGATATACAATGATGTAATTTATCATTCAATTTAATTAATCTAATAATCTATGAAAATATTAAAATATGCAACATGTATGACATATGCATTGAATATGCCTCAATATGTATAAGTTTGTAATCTATATCAATGTATATCATGTGCATCATGGCATATCACTATTTGTATGTAGAAACAATTGAACCAATTTGAAATTCTATACTAATCTAAATAATTATATTAATTTGAATATATGTGTGGCATGGGGAAATCCCACTATACCAATTTGAATATTCAAATCGATCATGTCAAATTATGTATGTTTATAAGAAAATGTAATTGTTGTAAAATTGTATGATGTAACATATGACCCATGTCAATTTATTAAGTAATGTACCCATCAAATATGATAGACTTTTTTTTGAATTGGAATAATAATAAATTTGTGAATTATTAACTCTTGATAATTTAATTTTAAAATATGCATAATTTGGCTCATATATTTATATCTTAAACTTAGTATTAAGTTTTCCCAATGAATACAAAAGGTTGATAATAAATATTTTTACATGATGAAATGGTATTAATAGCTTCCTTAGGCAATATTAATTATATTATAATATAAGTATGAATGTTTCCCCTGTTTATTAAGATTAGGGGAAAAGTTCATGTATAAGGAATATGTTTTCAAATTTTGTGTTTTATAAATTTTCATAAATGATTTTGTAATATTGCCATACATAAGAACATAGTGTTTGTGTTCCAATGCAACTAAGAGGAAGTGAATTTGATATGTAGATGCGGATATATTCACATATAATTTTGGTAATTATTACTTGACAAATTAAATTTTCACAACTTATAGAATAAAGTTACAAAATATAAATAGGCTCACTTTTTTTATTTTTGAAAATTCATTTAAACAGTATTTGATTGAGATTTTTTCCATGAGATTCAAAATTCTTCTTCGATGATATGTGTTGATGACATGGTTTGAACAAATTGAGGGTGCCTTTCTAGTGTAACATCATTTATATTTGGTAAGTTTGAAGAACCTCACTTTTTAAAATAATTTAAATAATTTTAAAATATTAATTTTGAAAATTCATCATTTTTATGCATGGTTAAGTAGTTTTCAGTTATTTTTGGAGGTGTCTAATTTCTGACAAAAGTGTCCACCTCTTTCTAAATACGTCCAATGGTATCAAAAGTGTCCAATGAAGGATTATAATCTATCATAGAGGTGTCCAATTATATGAAAATATTAGTTTTGATATTCTAATGTAGTAAATTTGATCTCTAAGCTCGATATATATTAGATATGTTTATTTCTTCATGTTTTTGTAAAGTGATATACATAATCAAGATATTTGATTTGATAAACATATGGAGATAGTGAAATGGTTATCCCTCACCAATGTTGAGTAGAATATATTATATATATCTAATTAGGGCATGCTAATTTTCTTGGTCACATTTTGTATGATATGCATCTTATGACTACATCATTCAAGAGGCAAAACATATATACTTATACCTTTCATTGCCTATGGGTTAGATGATCATCACTTTGGAGGATGTACAGAGTATACTTAGATTACTAGTGTTAGGTACCCATATATTTATAAGGGTTGTAGAGTATTTAGGCCCTATTATACATGTGCATTGCTATATGACAAGACATGCCTAAGTGGCATATTATAGAGTAAGTGATACTATTATTTTTTTAGAAGAGATTTATTTTTTGATGTTATGATGTTGTTAAAATATTTGTGTTCTTTTTGTTGTAAGAATAATTAATTCATAGTTTAAGTTTAAGTAAAACTATTGTATTTGATTTTGTTAATTTATTAACATATGCATAGATTAGTTAGGGTGTTAAACTATTCTAATCATCCATATATTATACTAGAATATTTTTAGTTGTTATAATGTTTTAGATTACCTAAAGTATATAAGTTAATGCTAGATTATCTCTATGTATAAATAATTATATCATATTAATAAATTTATGCTTTTAAATTAAAATAGTTCTAAAATTATCATCATTTGTAGATGTAGATGGTGGTGGTGTGGTGATATCATATTACATGCACCATATTGCATTGGACATAAAGGAGCATAATACTAAATATTCTTGGGGTCACATCATGTTGTCTTATTTACACAAGCATTTATATATATTTAATTAATATAATAAATTCTAAGGTTTGATTTAAACAAATTTATTACACATATGAGCTTATTAACATATTTTTGTTACACTAAAATTTTTAGGCACTTGTGTTTATTGGGCACATCCTTAAATTTATGCACAAATATGGGTTGACTCTACTAATACCAATAGTACCACTAGGTACTATTATGTTTTACTTGATCGATTAGAGCTAGATATGATTATATGGAGGCCATATAAAGGGTTTACAATATGGGATAAGGATGGTACTAAATTATGCCATATGTGGGTTAGCATATTCTTGCATAATCTATTTCTTAGTGTTTTTGAGAGATTTTAGTATGAGCATGTGAATCATCAATATTGGATTAAATAATATGTGCCCCTAGAAACACATGAATGGACACAAATGCATAGGGATTCCCATAATCTTGGTGATATATATCTTCTAAGTGATGCTAAGTTAGCACCACTTCTTATAGGAGAGGTATATCCTCAAGAGGTGATTATTAATAAATAATGTAAGATGTTCAATAAAGGATACCATATGGTGGATTTATACTAGATGGATTTGTTATTTATTATTATATCTTAGGTATTTATATCTAAACCTTAAGCTCAATGTGGAAATGGTGGAGTGAGTAAAATAGTAGGGAAGATTGATATAGTCATTACATATGGACATAAATATACATGTATATCAACATTTATTATTTAATTGTACTTTTATTATTATTTGTTAATATATTGCATAAATGTAATGTTGATTTATATGGTATGCCTATTATATATAATAAATATTTTGTATGTTCATAACTTAATGAGACACATCCTAGACAATGTAGTGTGGGCCAAATTCATAAAGTGCATAGATGACATTATAGGAATGTGTTCACCTTTATTTGGTCATGTTTTTATAGCTACTATAGACTAAATTATCATGACTAAAGAGAGAGATGATATTAGAGTGAAATTATAGAGTTGGTAGATGCCTCCACTAGCTTTAGGTGGTAGTGATTTGGTCCAAAACATTTTTTACAAGTTTATTCATCTTCAGGTAGAGCATAATATATTACAAGAGGATCATGGTAGATTTCAAGATAGATTATCTATCTATTAGGATTGAGATATAAATGGTAGGTCTCAATAACAAGGTCCTTGTGTAAATAATGGTGCATCATCTTCTAGAGGTCCTAGTTATAAGTATGATGAGGATGATGTATAGGTATAGGGGTAGCATGCCCCATTATTAATTTGTATTTTTATTATTACATACAATTATTAAAGATGTATATATGATGTAATATTTTATTTTCCATTTTATAATTGCATATTTAATTTATGAGATCATGTTATATGTTTTTTGAATTACTCAATGTATTATAACTTTTTATTTAATGTTTAGATGGAAATGCATAAAAATTATACATAATTCAATCACAATACATGTGTTAGAATAACTAACAAACAAATGTATGGGGTGTGTAAAATATAACTGACCAACCACTTTGGAATAATAATTTTGTGATATATTCATATGATTATATATCTAAAATTGGTTAATGTATCTATCCCATGATGATTTTGAGTAGTTTATTTTCATGTTCTTATTGTGTGATGTTATTTAATTAATATTTTATTTGATCCTTAAGTACTTGATTTATATTTATAACCCACATTTATGTTGGAAAAGATATAGTTATATCCTTTTCTTTACCTTTTCTATATTTTTGATATGTAATTAAACCATCTTGGAAAGTAAAAGAGGTAGTCATTTAATTCTATCAAAATTTTTATCTCATTTGTTGTAACCGTGATTGTCCCATTGTGATATTTCCTAGTGGTATATCTATTATCAATCTATATTTGAACCTTAATTTAGTGGTGTTTCTATCCTACCTCATCTAGCTAATACAATGGGATCCCCTATAGGTGTGGGTATCCTAGTTGATGAGGTGAACCTCTAGTTTTGGGGTTGGCTCCCCCAATACATCATCTATGGATCTATTCCAAAAACATACTAACTTGATGATGAAAATGGATAAAGACATTTATGAAACAAAAAATAATATAAGGGAGGTGATTCACTAAAATAGTTTCTTTTCCACTCTAACTGACCCTTCAACAACACTTGTGAATCAAACAAGGACTAATGACTAAAAATTGTTCTCTAAAAGACTACTAAGCATTAGTAATTAACATGAAGGTTATTTTAGATGGATATAAATTGAATGCGATGGATGAGAGACCTGATTCAAGAAACTACCAACTAGATTCCACTTCAAGTATAGTCACTAGCATTTACACACATCATATGACTTGTTTAGGATAGTATCTTAGAAATTAGGTGAGAATAAGGACCTATAAAATAAAATAAAACTCAACAGTTATGCAAATAAACAACTATATAACACATTAATCTAGCAAGAGAATCTAAACCAATCCTTTTATTAATTCAAAAGGTTTACAAGGTACAATTTGGGTATACTTTCTTCATACATAGCTGAGAGATGCATATAATGGCACTTTAGCCTCAATTTATAGAACAATAGAGGGAAAGGGAGTAAAAATATGGCATGGAAGTTGTGATAAGAGGTAATGATTAATCTCATTCACTCAATAATTAGTTACAATATGCATAAAGATTAGTAACATCTTTTTCAACTCTCCCACATGCTATAGGAAATGGTTTAGTGGAGGCTCATTAAGTTTTGGTTAACCCTATTAAAAGTGTTATAAAAAAAACCTATTCAATTACCTCTCTTTTTTAAAGTTACAAAGGTATAAATGTGGTCCATATTGGCCTCCATGAAGCATTAAGTAGCCTACCTTTCTCTTGCTTATCAATAAGGCTTGAAAAATCATCCCATCCTCCATAATGGATATGAAGAGTCCCTAATAACATAACTAATTTATATATAAGGGAGTTTTTGAACCTTAACTTAATTTTTTTATCATCCCTCTACAATAATAGGCATCTCCCTTAGTTGACCAAATATGCCTATTAGGTATTTAGGCCTAGTCGCTTGGTGCTAACTACTTGGATGGATATTATACTTGCATATAACATTAAGAATAGGTAAGTGAGAATTTTTTAGGTCTAAGAAACCATCTCACACCGTGACATATTCCTTATAATTAGTGTACACCTATAATTCTTTCTCATTTAGGTGACTAGGTCACCTCTCACTAACACTTCTACATTGGCTCTATAATATAGGTCTATAGGACCATTTCCAAGATGAATTAAGAGTGTTTTTTGATATAAAATGTTTGAATACACTTAAAAATACCCTTTTTAATGATATTCAATTGTTAATCAATCCCTATACCCTAAAATCATTATTAAACCTTGTAAAGGATAGGGTTCTAGTGCATCTATACAACTGTCTGTACAAAATAATGATATGAGTAGGACCTCCTCAGAGTGAAAAATGATTTTTAGATGTCTCCCAAACCAAATAAATGAATTTAAGTGAAAAAATTTCAATATCTTTCCCATCAAGCTTTAATTAGGGTTTTAGAGAAGTTTAGGGAGGTTTAGATTCAACCTATGAAATAATGCCAAAAAATTATGGTAAATAAGGCCCTTAAACCTTCACCATACACTTAAGACTCCATGCATATCCTCCATATAGTTTTGAGTATAAGAAGGTGCTACTCGAATGACTATTTTGCATTTTGTGGACTCTAAAGGTAATTTTAGGCCAAAAATGGCCAATTCTAAGCTCTCCTCTACAAACTAATTCTACTTGCACATTTGAAACTCCTTGAAATATACTTACATGTTAATTTGAGTTATCATTCAACCCTTATTATCCTCTAACTTTAGTCTCTAAGTAGTAATGCCTTGAGAAGGGTATTAGGCCAATAAACCTAATGATAGTGTTTTTATGTTTTTTCTTCAAAGGAATTATCTAAGAACTTAACCACCTTTGAAAGTATGGAAAGTTCCACCTAGATCCCTTGGGTCACTTATATTAGCTTGGTGAAACCACTTAATTCCTCTTCATGTATACATAATTAGCTAACCAGACACTTAAGCATGTTTGTAGGTGATCATCAGATGTGAAAACCACTATAAGTGGTCACTGTGAATTCTTCTTAGCCTCATGATATCCTTTACCCTTTAGACTTATGAAAAACATATATAATTTCTCCAATTTCTTGCTCATAGGCTTGTAGTAGTCCTCTCTAGGCCTATTTTATACATTATATAGTCTACATTTGCCAACCAGTGACTCTTTTGGGTGCTCATGAAACCTTATAAGACCATAAAGACCATTTAAAGACTCAACTATCTCATTTTAAATCATTTGAGGGAAAAATTAGTTCATCAAGTACTTATCAAGGTTTAGGAAGGGTTTTAGTGGCCTACCATCTTAATGATGGTTCATAAAGTAGAGGAATTGGATTGAAAAATTATTTCCATAGATGTTGAACCCATATAATCTTAAATATTACCTAATATCTCCTAGTCCCATGGACCTTGTATGGTGAGCTCTAAGTGAAAGTTATATCCTTTGAGTCTTTGATAAGCATTCTTGGTGGGTTGATAGTGTTAAGGATCATTCATAGAGTTGAGATACTGAATTCAACTCTATATTTCATGGAAAATAAGTGCATATGGGTAGCCAAATTCCCTTAAGATCATTAGGCCCCACTCATATTTCCATGTAACATATGATCATTTGAGTTGGGAACTTGAAATGATAGACTGGGGTGATGGAGCTCGAAAGGGGTAATGAGTCAAATTAACTACTTCCATACCTTCCTCTATCTAAAACACTTTTCTTAGTACCTATATCTCCATAATGTGTCTTTTCATGACCTTAATTCTACTTGCAGGTTTTGGGTATGTGATAAAGAGGAAGTTAGGGTTTTGAGGCCTAAGGCAAATTTTCAATCTTATTGGAATAAACTGAGCCTCAAGGCCTTAAACCACATATAGATACATTCATGACTTATATATTATAATAACACCCTTATCCATATAATTTTAACATTTTGAATTTGTCCTCAACTACCTAGACTCCCATATCTATACCTCTCTCTTATAAGTCTACTGTGACCATCATTACCTAGTCTTAGTGTTTAGATCAGTTGGTGCTAAAGGCTTGACTGGTCCTTATTTCTCTTAACTTATTGATGGTAGAGTTGGGTCTCATGTAGGGTATATTAAAGGTCTATAAAAATTATTTTAACTAGGTGTCCCCTCACTTCTACCCTCAAAACTACCCTACAGCCATACACATAGGCTTGTGTGTCATGGTTGTTCAATCAATACTACGTAACTATCTCGAATGTGATTATACCCTTAGAGACACTAAGGAATATGGATTCCATACATTACCATGGGTTCACCATTACATAGTTTGTTTCCACTATAATTCAAGTCAAATAGACAACCTAAAGGTAGATTTGTATGCACTTAGCTCACTATTTATGCCTGAGTTAGCTTGTTTTGGTTATTCCTTCAAGTTTCATTTATATTTAAATTATGTATTCATTATTTTTACCCATAATATTGATATATCTACTTCATGTGCATATAAAATATTAAACTCAAGGTCAGAGGTAGAATGCTAGTGGTCATGTAGGTCGTGATTAGGGGTAATTTGATGCTAATGTGGTTCTTATAGAGGTTCATGAGCAAGATTATGGCTTATATACTATATTAGAGAGCTAGTTAACCTTTATTTAATATCAATACCTCCACTTAAGATATTCACTTTAAAAATCATATTGTACTCTCTTGATTCTGACTAGGTTCAACTTGAGATGATGGTTTTGGGAAACTCCTTGAAGGCTAAACTTGAACTTGACTTCTTAAACCCTATTTTTGGAATTCAACCATGTGTCTAAGCTTAACTGAGCTTTCTCCTCATAATCACCCCATTGACCGTACATGGAATTGAGAAATATTTAAACTTGCTCCTTAATCTTGGGAATAATGTCTTAAATCTGTAGGTGGTGGTCATATAGTCCTATGAAGTTCTAAGTTTGGAAATCAAGCCCTATTATGGGGTGGAAATGGCTTGGTAAGACCATTACACAGTAGATGAATTTCAAAATATATCATATGGACTATTAATCCTTATTCAAGACCACCTATGGATACCTTAGAAATACTTATCTATATACACAACAAGGCAATGCACTTGGAGCTAGTTAATCAGACATATGGAAGGAGAAACTAAAACCTAAGATTTCACAAAAAAACTTAAATAATGCTAATGAACCTTAAAACCTAATAAAAGATAGCATTGAGATGTATTCATGATTTATTATTGTTGAGAGCCATAATTAATCTTGTTCCTTCAAAGAGAGGGGATCTTCCACATGTGTATAACACCTTTACATGATCCATAGTGTTCTAATGATCTTCAACAACTATCAACCATGAAACACCCTGCTCACACTTGTAATGGAGGTTAAACTACATAGGAAATCCCACTTGAAGATAGGATATTGGAAGAGTTTAAGGTTCATTAATGAATCCATTATTTTAATGAGTCAATAATAATTTAAATATTCTAATAAACCCATCATCTAACCTCAAACCACTACTTCTAGATTTATGCATTGAAGGCTCTTTATCATCAAGAAACCACTACCTACAACCTAAAACTTATGAAAACATAGAGGTTTATTTCTCCCACATGCTCACATGTGAGATTTAAGGGTGGATAATGTAGTTTTTGGACATTTAAGACTTATATAATACATATAAAACCATCATTTTCATAAAAAAAAATTCATAAATGCACTAAAACTATTCCAAGATTGACCTTGTGTAGATGTAAAAGACTAATTTGATTGCCTAGGATCTTAACCTTTTTTCATTATTTTTTAAGAAAAATGAATAATATTGGGGGTTAATTTATCTTCAAAAATTTATTATTAATTCCACTTAAGTAATCATCAACATATTAATCAAATAATGCATAAGAAATCAACTATATAAACATGAAATAGGATTGCACAAGTCAACAAACCATATTTGTGGGAAATAATCAAGGGAAAGAAAACCCACTAATATTTTCAAGTTTACTATAGTCATATAATAAATACATAAGATTTAGTGAAGCACCCACTTCACATGGAGTACCAACCCTAACTAGCTAAGCACCAACTCAGCTAGGCTTTAACAAGCACCCACTTATAAGCAGGCACCAACCCCCTAGATGACTCAATACCAATTCAACCATCTGATATATTTTATCACATTTATA
>JARHVA010000147.1:6425000-6440000 GCA_037957365.1 Torreya grandis | reverse complement strand
TCTCAAAAACATCATCTATATAGGTTCAACCTAGTTGAACTGATATTTTTTTTGGGATAATTAACTAGTTCTGAGCTAGGTCAATCAAAAGGCTAACTAACCCAAAAAGTGAAAAATACCCATAGATTACACTGGGTCAACCCAATTGACCTAGTACAACTGATTATCCAAAAGGGAATTAAGAAAAGAAAAGGAGGATGAAAAGAGCAAAAATATTGGAGTGTGAAAGGGAGTAATATCTTAGGGAATGATTTTAAGATCTAGTTGGATTTGTAATATTGTGGCAATAAGGGACAAAAATCTTGAAAATCACTAAAGGTCTACCCACCCCTTTCCCAGTATACCCCTTAAAGAGTGCACTTAGAGAGATAAAGTCTCGATGGGTTCCTACAAGATGTAAAGCATCAGTATTTGATAAAAGGTTAAAAATATTATTTGTATACATATGCCCCACTCAAATATCATCATGTGTCACTAAGGTGCAATAGTGGATGGTGCTTTGAGAAATAACAAAATGACACATAATGTTGATGCTAAAAAATAGTTTTAGTATTTTAAAGAAAAAATAACTAAAAGTAAATGACTAAAAATTAAATAACTAAAAATTAAATATAATTCATACCTTGACTTACGTTTATCATGGGATGGTTGTGTTTTGTGTTATTAATTTTGATTGTGTAGATCATAGAGACTATTTTTGACAAATCCAAGAATATAAAAATAAAGATAAAAACAAACAAATGCAAGAAAATCCAAGATAACTAGTGCTATGAGGATGGGATGTACTTGGGAAATTTGGCAAGCTAGGGTGACAAGTGATATGTTAGACTAAATGACCAAGTCAAACAATAAGAGTTAATTTGATAACCAAAAATTTAAGGCTAATAAAGACTAAAAAACTCAAACAAGCTATCCTTAAGTAAGAAAGGCAAACTCACCTAGTCAAATTAAGGATATATGTCAAAAAATATGGTAATAAAATAAATCAATGGTAAGAGATTAAACAAATGGTAAAACAACATTAATGAGTTAACAGTAACAATCCACATCTCACTCAACAATGGAAAAAGATGCATAAAAATGGAAAACAACATTGTCGAGTGAGAAGTAATAAGCCAACCTCACTCAATAATGGAAAAAGGGGTACAAAATCAAGTGTCTATAGAACCAAGATAATAAAATTATGATAAATGGTAAAAGGAAAGTAAATTAAGTCTTGAAATTAAAATCATGGTGTAAATAAAGAATAATCCATAGTTTCTCAAACATGTTGTTTCATTGTAAGGATAGATAAAATTGAAATAAAGTAATTTTAGCATGTTTTTACGAGATGAAGAAAAAGGAATTAAAGAAGAAGGGAAAATATATTTGGAATCACAATTTGTCTATCAAGGGGGGAAATCAAATGGGTGGAGGGGAGATTGAAGAAAAAACCAAGGTAGAAGAACTCTTTATCGAAGTCAAGACACTCAAATTAGGTTTGTCAAAAACAAGAGGACTTTCAACCTTAGGGAATATGAAGAACTTATTTTATCCATAAAATTCTTATGTCAACAAATGGAGTATATAGATTATCCCATGAAGGTTATATTCATGAAAATTAAAATGGACCTACCTTCCCACAACATGTTCCCCATTCCTCAAGACCCCTTACAAAGCCATCAATCTACTGCAAAGATTAGGTACTTTCATGAGAAATTAGTTAGTACCATAGAGTTTTTTGAATTTCCCTATTCCAATCTACTAGCCTACCACACCTCAAAGGACCTTGGCTCTATGTGAGGCCAATTGTGGAGTTTGAGCTTTGATTAGAGAAAGGATATGTGCTTGGAATCATGTTTTTGGTGTGATTTTATATTTTGAGATTTGTATGTTTCTTCTTATATATCTTTTCATTTTATTTCAAATGATTTATCTTTCAAAATTTTTGATGGATTTTTTGATTCCTCCTCCATATAGATTTGGAAGACCAAACATGGGTGCTAAAGATGACTTTAATTTACATACTTGGGATAAGGTTGATAAGAGAGATAATTTCAAAGAGCATGGGATCAAAGAGTCTCTTAAATCTAGATGAAATAAAAGTGCTATCTTGACTTTGACCTTGTTTTATCCAATGTGGAGATGAAAGGAAGGGGAAATCAAGAATAATGACACATGGAACAATTTGAATTACTTTAAATAAAAAAAAAGATACAATAATAGTAAAGTGTGATTCCTTATCATGAGGATGAGGGAAATGGAGGAAAACATGCTAACAAAAATTGGTGTGCAAATTTCATCTAGCAAAAGAAGCAAAAACTAAAGTTGAGAACAAGGGTTAAGAACATGAAAAGGTGGTAATTCTATGAGGATTTTTAAGTCCTATCCATGGACTTACACTACATCTTTATAAAATAAGGAAAATATAAATCAAAATAGATGGTATTTTTATGAGGGATTTTGAGTCCTATCCATGATCTTATAAAGTAACTCAAAAAATAAAAACCCAAGGGGTGCTAACACAAAATTGGTAATTAAAAGGTGTGAGAAAAATAAGTAAAAGATTATGGTTTTGTGAGGAATTTCAGGTCCCATCTGTAGTCTTACAAAGAAACTCAAAAAATAAAAACCCAAGGGGTGAAAAAAATAAGAGAAAATGTAAGATAAAGAAGACTATGATACATCAAGAAACCAAAACACCTAAAGGGAGGACTAAGGGTTTGTGAAAAAGAGTAAACTTACTATATCGGGAGAGACCCATGTAAGGAAACTATAAAAAGTGTTATATGCATGTAGATAGAAATCATGAAATGAAGAAAAATTATTAGGCAAAGTACTATTTAAGGAATTGAGCATTGGTAGACACTTTGAAAACATGGACTTAATTGGTTTGAAGGTGATAGGTGCTTAGACTAAACATATCTTTAATTAAATATGAGCCCCACCATTTTTGGGTGTATTTACCTTATTTATCATGGGTTTAGTCTAATTTAAGGATAAGATCACCAATATTAAAATTGTGAATTCTAACATGTTTGGTATGTTGTCTAATAATGCAGGCCTTATATTAGTGGTTATGTTGTAAGGTGTAAAGATAAAATTCATCAAAAATATAAAGGAAATGAAGGCAAGATTCATGCAATTATTCATCAAGAATAATACAATGAAGAGATATATGAAGAGAAGAAAGCTCAAATTCTAAAGGAAGAACTGACTCATAATCATAGACTAGTGATAATGGAGTTGCCTTAGTGGTAGTGAATATGTTAGTCTAATAGGACCAAAGTGTAGGGTAAAGATGAATATTCCAATCCATTTGGGTTTCATGAATTTCCTTTTAGATAACTTTTTTGAGAATTTTATTAGTGGCCTTAGCTTGGCTATTACATTATGGATGATAAGGCATGGAAAATTTGTGATTGATCTTGAATTTGTTGCAAATTTGTTTAACATGTTTATTTTTGAAGTTACCACCATTGTCTAAAATGATGGTATAGGGAATTCTAAAGTGGAAAATGATTTTATTAAGAATAAATTTGGAAATGGTAGGACGAATGACATTAACAAGGGGTATAGCTTCAATCTACTTGTTAAATATTTAGTATCGGTGATGATAAAGACATGTCCATCTTGGGAGTGAGGTAATTTACTAATGAGATCAAATCCCCATGTGGAAAATGGCCAAGGAGATTTTATAGTTTTATGTTTGGTTGGAGGTAAATGGATTATATCATCATGAAGCTAACAAGAATTACACTTTTTAGCATATTTGATTGCATCTTTTTTAAGACTAACCTAAAATTAACCCATACATATGCATTCATAGGATATAACATGTCCACTATAGTGTCTACCACAAATTCCCTCATGTTCTTATTCAAGAAGAAGAGGGACCTCATCTTACATAACATAATGGATCAAGGTACATTTATCATTGTGATAATAAATTATGTTGTGTCAAAATACATATTTGAAAGCTTGTTTGTGAATGTGTGTCTTTTCATGAGAAACTAAAATAGGAGGATAAATTTGGTGTTCTAAAAATTGAATGATATCTTGGTACCATATGCTTTGGTAAATGGTAACAACCTAGACATGGAGAAAAAGAAAATTTGGTGGTTGAGTTGAAGATGAGGATTTTCTTATTTATATAAGAAAAGAAGGATCATATGGGACTTGGTGTGGATGAAAGAGAGATGCTAAAGAGGTAAGAGAATTAGAAATGGAATTTTTATCTCTCAGAATAGGTTCAATAGTGAAAGAGATAATATCTTTAGCAAGAGTGGTTTTAATTTGATGATATGTGACGAGGTTCTCACTTTTACATTGATAATCACCACTGACTTGATGAAAAATAAGATGAGAATCACCTAAAGCATGAAGGTATTGAATGTATAAATCAATAGAAGCTCTCATGCCTAAGATAAGAGCTTTGTATTCATCCATATTATTGGTTACATCAAAGGCAAAGAAAAAATCTAAAGGAATGATCTTTTCAAGAGGACTCGTGAGAATGCAACCTACCCCAACTCCTTGAAGTCTTTTAGCACCATCAAAGTGAAAGGTCCAAGTATCTTCATGCAAGTCAACATTAATTTTGGGGAGATTTTTAATAACTAATTTTGGTTTAGTAGTACTAGAGGGAGTGGAAGATTCATCAAGTTGATTGGTTTCAAGATCAATAGTAAAGCTATGAAAGTAATCTTTGAGAGAGATAGCTTGATTAAGACCATCAATGTAAAGGATATTTTCATATAGAAGATCATCTTGAAGGGAAGAAGTAGATGGAATGGGAGCTATGTTAAGTTGATCAGCTATGAATTTCCCTTTAAAAAAATTTGAGTGACGATGCAGAGATCAAATTCTATAAGGATGACCATCCATTTACCATTTCTATCTCTAGGAAGAAATGAGTTGGAGAAGAAATGATGAAGGGGGTTACAATGAACAATGACATAAGTAGTTTAGTCAAACATAGAGTGATGAAGATTTTCAACTATGAAATAAATGGAAAGGTAATCATGTTTGACTTATGGATAACATGTCTCATAATAGATAAGGCTTCAAATAATTTAGTAGATAACATACTCTCTTCCCATATCATCATGTTGGGAAAGCATTTCCCCAACTAAAATAGGTGTGGAAGAAGTATATAGAATCAAGGGTCTATCATTAGAAGGAGGAAAAAGTTTGGGTTGATGAAGAAATGACTCTTTCATTCTATCAAAGGTTTTTTGACATGGATCCATCCATTCTAAAGTAGTACCTTTATTTAGAAAGGAATTGGTGGAGTGGATGTGATAAGCCATTTCAGGGATAAATCATTTGATTGCCCCAAGTTTTCCTAAATAAGTATTAATGTCAAGAATAGATTTAGTAATGGGCATGTTGACAATGGCACTAATCTTCATGGGGTCAACATCATTGTCATGGAGAGAGAATAAGAGTCCTAATAATTTTCTAGATATGAATCAAAAGACACATTTGTAAGGATTAAGTCTAACTTTATATTTAAGGATATGGTCAAAGATGATAACAAGATTAGAAAGATGATTTTTATGATGTTTAGATTTAGCAATGAGATCATCTAAATAAGTCTCAATAATTTTGTGAATGAGATCATGAAAGGTGCAAGTCATTACTTGTTGGTAAGTGGATCTAACATTTTTAAGGGTGAAGGGAATTTTGAAATAGTAATAGGTGCCCCATTCCATGTTAAAATTTGTCTTATGTTGGTCCTCAAGGGTGATATGAATCTAATTATAGCCTAAGAATCCATCCATAAGAGATAAAATTTTGTAACCAGCTATGGAATCAATAATGACATCTATTGAAGGTAAAGGGAAGTTGTCCTTTAGGAAAGAAAGACTAAGATTGCAAAAATCAATACAAATGTGACTTTATTTCAAATGGGAATAATATTGGAAACCCATTTAGAATAATCCACTAGTTTAATAAATTTAGCATCAAGTAATTTGATGCTTTCTTTATGACATAAAGCTGAAACTTTAAGCATAAATTTTATTTATTTTTGATGCACATGATTGGCATTAGGATATGTAATGATGTTATGAACCAAAATTCTAGGGTTAATGCAAGGCATGTCCTTATAGTACCAAGAGAAAGCCTCATGATATTTGTCAAAGAATAAGCTAAAATTATCACGTTGAGAAGATAAGAGTTCTTGAGAAACTATGAAAGGTTGAGAGCAAGATGGAGTACCATATTTGATGTGAGTGGTTTCTTCAATAATCATGTCATTTCCATCTTAAAAATGGTATGGTGCATTGGGTAAGGCTGGAATTTGATTTTTTAGGATCAATGATAGCAATGAAGTTCTTGAAGTAAGGAGTTTTAGTTTTAAAATTCCCAAGTTTTTGATGCTACCAAGGAAGTTGAGGTTCTCAATCATAAAGTAAATCAAGGATAGATTAATCACTAGGCAATTAGGAAGAGGACAATAATATGCAACATCTACTTCAAGATTTAGAATTTAATTTTGATCCAGGCATCAATTTAGGCGACAATTCGGGTGACAGTTCCACCCCAACTGATGACGGAACTTCCGGGAGCCATAACTTTTGCACCGTAGCTCCAATTGACTCGTCGTTTGAACCGTTGGAAAGATAATAATGAGGGAAACATAATGAAATGGAATAGAGATCTTCTCAATGAATTTTGACCCTCGAAAACCCAATGGAAGTGCCTCAAATTTCATTTTTAATAGTGTTGTCTAAAAATAGTAAGTTTCTAAAAATAGTAATTCCTCGAATTATGTATTTTTTTAAATATTGGAAGTCATACCAATTCATATCCCTTGAGATTGGTGACCTTCCACATCCTCCCCATGCTTTCAAATTGTGTATAAAAGAAGAGGTAACCCAAAATGTGAAGACATACATCTCTTCCTAGAGATAAGCATATATTTGTATTGCGATTTTGAGTAATATTACATCTCTTCTCAGAGAATTCATTGTTACTGTGTTATTTCTATGTTATTGTGATATTTATCAACCAAAACTTCTAAGTTTTGGATCAAATTTCCATGGTGATAATACTCAAAAAGTATCTGATGAACATTGGTTGCCTTGGCATCAAGTGTAATTTCAGGAGTAGAAGAAATAGATGGAGTAAAATATATTGGTGTGTTGGTGTATTTGGTGATGGGAGAAGGATTAGATATAATTATTGGATCAAAAGGTGTTAAAGGAGGTGTATAAAATTTCAGAGATTCAAAAGACATAATTTTTTATACTAGCTAAGGAGTATTGATAAGAGGAGAATTGATAGGAGGCACATGACCCTCAAGATCTAAAGTATGATCCATATAAATGGTATCAACATCCTAATTAAAATAATAAATTTGGGCTAATGTTTTTTGATAATTCTAAACATCCAAGTCTCTAGATTGAGCTTGGGTTATGATATAGTTTTCACCATATGTTAGAGAAATTATACAGATTAAAAATCAAGGGGAGTTTTAGAGGGTGGAATATTGATGTTATTAAATGTATGAGGAGACATGATGAGAGGATATTGAAATAATTTATCTACTCCAAAATAATTTCAAGTGAAGGCATCTTCTGGTAGAGAAGGCTATTGATAATTACATGGAGGGGGAAAATCAATGATCTCATCCATGAGAGGAATAATACAGTCTCTTGGTAAAAGAGATAAAGAAGCCAATTTGAAATGTAGAGAGGTAACTTGGTAGTATTTCAAGTATGTTGAAAATCATTGGTCTCATCATCATCAAAATCCACAAGAATAACTTGTAAATTAGGATTTGTGTTGATGAACTAAGGTAAAGGAAGACTATTGATTTTAGGAATGGTAGGAATACAATATTGTGATTTAGGATTTGGAAGTTGAATGCTCCATGGGTTGGGATCAACTTCATGCTTATATCATTTTCCATTATTTAAAAATTTAACACATTGACTACTAGAAGAAGTAATGGCCCTCATTCGATGATTCCATGAATGACCAAGGAGTATGTTATAAGACAAAAGAAGATCAAGGACCATAATCTTAGTTTAAACTATTTTAGGTCCAATGGTTAATGGAATCAAAATACAACCAAGTGGATTTTGATTAGTCTGATCAATACCATGACAAGTAAGATGAATCTACTTGAGATGATCCTTGTTATAACCAAGTTTTTGTATAAGCCATAAAGATGTGACATTAATACTAAAACCTTCATCAATTAGAACTTTTTGAATAAGAGTGGTATTAATGGATACTTTGATAAAGAGTGGTGGATCATCAGAATGAAAAATAATTTCATCATTGATCATGTCCTCTTCAAGGAATTCAATAGAGGTATTAGAAGAAAGACACATAGTTTCAATGGTATTGATGTTGGTAGGTTGAAATTCAATAAAAGGTGGTTCTTCATCTATGGAAGAAGGATCTTCAATTTCTTGAATTTATTGTATAAGGAATTTATGATGATAGGGTGAAGTATGAACCAAATACATAAGTGTAATCTTAAAAAGCATAGAGTTAAGTTATTTAAAAAAATTCCAATGAGATTTATAAGAAACAACATGAGGTTTGGGAGGGAGATTAGTTTTTGGATGAACAGATGTCGTTGGAGGATCAAAAGGAGGAAGTTTTTCCTCAAGTGATTTTGAATCATTATTTGAGGTGGTATAATATTTAAGAAGTTGTTCCTCTAAATATGTCTTTTTAGACTTGGTAATAAGATCTTTGTGAGCTAGTTTGTGATGATAGTTGACATTAGTAATGTTGACATATTGAGAATTGTTAAAGTATTGGTCATAATCAACATCAATGGAACAAACATCTTTATAAGTTGATTGATTATTAAAAGTTTTTTGGTTATTTGAAGTAGAAGCTTTGAAATTTTGTCAATTTTTAAAAGCAATAATGTATTCTTGATGACAAAGATTGATCATAACCTCATGGTTGAATGAATCACCATGCACATAAAAGATAATAAATTTAATGATTCCTATAAAATATTCATAAGAATGCCCAAATGTCATCATGGAACCAAAAAAATAGATTTTGATCATACCACTTAGGAGGATAATTGGGATAGATGAAAGGTTTTGAGGGTTGAAAAAATTATTTCATTTGCTGAACCAAACGTGGTGTATGAGAAGGTAAAGGAACATCAATTTTGGTAACTCTTTGGTTTGTAGAATATTTATAGTGATAGAATTATATGTTTGAAAATATCCTTTAATAAGTTTTATATTAGGTTTGAATTTCTTCATGAGAAATTATTGATGCTTAGCTTGATTAATTAAGAGATTCATTAAGTGTTTGGGGAGAAAAGGTTCAAACCTTATATTGAAGAGTGGGAATTAAAGTAGTGATAAAGATTTTGAATAAGTTATCATCATTCATGTTATGGTCAGTTTTAAGGTCCAATGATTTCCATCTTTTGATAAAGTCATGAGTTGATTCAATGGGATATTCCTTATCATTGATGAAGTGGCTAAGACAATTTTTGAGAAGATCATTGTGTTGAAACTCTTTAATCAAAGGATTAACCACATATTCAAGTTGCCAAATAGAATGTTGGGGTAGTTGATTATACCATTATAATACATCATTGGTAAAATTTTTGACTAAGAGTTTAGTTTTAGCAAAGGTATTAGTTTGGATCCACTCTTTGTAAAGGCTGTCAAAGGCTTTAAGAAATGAGGCAAGGTCTTTAGTCCCACCATATTTGACAGTTGGAGATATGTTACCAATAATCGATGGATACAATAAAGGGGGATAGAGGTTAATTTTAAATGGTTTAAAGCATTTTGTTATTTATTATGGGTTGAGGAATAATGTTTCCTAAGGCATACCTAAGAGGTGGAGGAATGAAATTGGGATTAGCTTGAGGATGAATAGTTGGAGGTTGATTAGCCACATTGATTAAATGTTGTTGAAGATGTATCATTTGATGGGTGTTAGAATTTTGCATTATGTTCATTTGTTGGATAACTTGGGATAAAATTTGGGTTGTATCAGGAGGTGGATTGGTGTTGGTATGAGCATTCCATAAATTGGTATTATGGAGAGGATTATTAGAAGATGCGTTATTAGTGGGGTTTTTAAATAAACATGTGTCAATCACTCCCACATTAGTTTGAATATTTTTAAGATGAGAAGTATATTAGTAAGTAAATAAAGGATCAAATTCATCAACTTCATCTTGAGGTGTTATTTTCACCATGTTATAGTTCATGGATGAAGGATGAGAAAAGATGACCCAAGAGTGATGGTGCTCTTGCAAGGAAAAGAGAAGGAGAAATAAACATCCCATATAGTATCTAAATGGATTCAAGTTATCTAAGAAATTTTTTATAGGAGACTTCATTCTAACTAAATAGAGATGAACAAAAGCAAAAATGGAGAAATAAAGAATTATATTGATAAATAGAGAAAGTAAAAAATAATATAGGGTCAATTACGTTAACCTAGCATAGAAATAGGGACTAAAAAACTATACAAGGCTAACTAGGTTGATCTATTATAATGCATAGAGATAGGAAAAGAATGAACAAGACTTAAAATAGAATAGGGTCAACTGGGTCAATCTAGTATAATGCAAAAAGGCTAGAAAAAGGTACAAGGTTGACTAGGTTGTCCTAGTATAACAAATAAGTAAAATGAGAAGGTTGATAACAAGTTGTGAACTAAAACAAGACAAATTTTGTAGCTAATATAGGAAAGTAAGAACTGAAGGGAAACAAATAGTCAATTGGATCAATGATGGCCAATCCAATTGAAGCACATAATATAAAACCTTGCACTAACACTAGCTAGTTTAAGTTTTTGCACACATAATTAAGCAAAGAGTAAGCAATCAAATTGGAAAGTAAAGAGCTAACTAGTTGGTCAACCTAAGAAGTTTTATTGAATTATTAAGAATATTATTTTAAATGTGATGGGAAGTTGGTTGTAAACAAGGAACTAGATAACAATCTAAGTATGGTTTTAGGTAGTTTGGGCTGAAAGGGACTATAGTGGTAATGATAGAAGCTTGGTATTAGGGCATACCCCATCACTTCATAATGATAGAAGATTATTAGGTTCTTAGCTATAATATACCATTAACCACACTTTATACTTGACTAGAGTATCAAGTCAGATTCCCCTTGGTAATGAAATCTAAGTAGGTTAGCCTTAGGTAGATAAATGTTACAAAGCTTATTTAGATAATGTGATTTGGATTTGTGTGTATAAAATAGAAATAGTGAAATTACATGATTAATTAAAAACCTCCTAATTATACTATGTGAAATATTATAAGTATGCAAGCAATAAGAGAAGAAAGGTGTGAAATAATTACTAGCATATAGAGATTAATTCCAACTTAAAACAAGGTATAGTGTTGAAACTATATGCAAAAATATAGAATAGGGTCAATAGGCTCAAACCTACACTATATAAATAAGGTCTCAAAATGAATAGGGTCAACTAGGGTCAACCAAGTTATTCAGACAACACATAGAATAGAGAACTGTGTTGATAGGGTTGATCTAGTTGACCATGCAGGGGTAGTTTTGAAGACTAAAAACTATGAATAGAAAGACAAGGAGATAGAAAGAAACCTTGGTGGACTGGAGATGTTGAGAATGAATATTTATAGTCAAGAACCTTAGAATATTCTTACAAAACTTGCTAATTAGGTCAATTGGGTCGATCAAGCTTTGTAGAATCATGTTGCTAAGTGCTTAGAATGTATAGGGTCAATTGGTCAACCTGGGCTAAATATGGATGATTGAAAGTGTACAGGGTAAAATGGGTCAACGTAGTGTTTGAACCATAAGTTTAGAAGTATAAAACATATATTGGGTCATCTAAGTCAATCTAGTTGCCTATATTTGAAAACTTGCACATAGAGATTAGAACTGGATCGATGTAGTTGACCTAGTATAATAGATATATGATAAAAATAATGATAAAAAGAATTAAAGAAAGTGAAATAAATATTGTAAGGGTTAGTTTAATGTTAAGTTCACTAGAATGTATGTAATCGAAAATGCATCATGTCTATAAATCAATCTTGGCTCAGAGAATAGAGCATACCTATACTTTTTATTTGGAATACATTTATTGAGTAGGACCATGACCAATATGGGGATCCACTAGACCTAACTAAGGCATCACTAATCATAATATAGCATGTGAGTTAGGGTTCCAAAGCTTACTATCTAACACAATCATGAAATAACCTTAAAAGAGACTTAGGTTTAATATTCACTCTATTCTAATAAACAAGAAAGTAAATCTAATCTAGTACACACCAAAGCTTGTGGTACAAAGTGGGGGTTAGAAATTAAAAAATTCTAAAATAAACATGCATAGAATATATATACTCACATCAATGTATAAAAAATCCTAATGTATGAAAGAAAGAAGCACAACTACAATATTTATCTACTCTTACAAAGGAGAAATAAAGTTATGAATACTTACCTTGAAGACAAACTTGTTGAGCCTCAATCTCTCCCTTGGATAAGGTGATTCACAAGATATTGTTGTGATATGTGAGGATAACAAATATAAAATATCTCTAAAATACACAACCTATCTATAAATCCAAAATACTTCTCCACAAGACAAGATTCATATCTCCAAAGAAAGTATGAAACCATAAGATTTATTACTCAAGTAGAATGGTCAATAAGAAGATTTTCATTTTCACTTATTGTTATTCATTTTTATTCTTACAAATGGTTGGAAATAAACTTTTATATATAGGTGGATCGTGCCCTAAATCCTCCCATAAATGTTGACTGTATAGGGTTGACCCAGTCGACCCTATATGTTTTCAATGATAATTCAATAGGTCTAAGCTAGGTTGGTATAAAGGCTAACAAACCCAAAAAGTGAAAAATACCCCTAAAATATATAGGGTCAACCCTGGTCGACCTAGTACAGACGATAGTCCAAAATGGAATTAAGGTAAGAAAAGGAGGATGGAAAGAGGAAAATGATTGAAATGGGGAAGGATAAGAAGAA
Organism: Torreya grandis; assembly: GCA_037957365.1. Classification (NCBI taxonomy): domain Eukaryota; kingdom Viridiplantae; phylum Streptophyta; class Pinopsida; order Cupressales; family Taxaceae; genus Torreya; species Torreya grandis. The sequence goes on along the minus strand of JARHVA010000147.1, from coordinate 6,427,019 downwards.
TAAGCTTAGGATTAATGGTTTTAGGAGAAAAGTGTGTAAATTGAAAGTTTTAAAAGGGAAAACAATATTACAAAGCATAAATGGTATACCCACCCTTTTCTTGTTGCACCCCTTAAGGCATGCACTCAAAGAGATTGAGACTCAATAGGTTCTTACAAGATACAAAGTGTCAGTAATCAATAAAAGTTTGAAAATATTATGTATATACATATAATAGGAAAAATAGTCATATGATAGTGAAAATGAATCACTATGTCATTATGAATCTAATGAATTTGATGGTTTTAAAAATGGATGAGTAAAAATAAAGATATAGGAAAAATAAAGAATCTATAAGAAAGTAATTAAAGAATTTGAATTTTGAAAAAGTGTTTTTAAATAGGGGAAAGACAAGTAATTTGTTGTTTTGACTTGTCAAAGAGAGAAAAAAGAGCTCTAGAGATCAAAAGAGCTAGGATGGTGAGGAGATGACAAGCTAGACAAGAGGGACACCTAGAGGTAGCAGTGGGTGCACTATAGGTAGGCAACTATGAATCTCAAACCAATTTTTGAAATTTGTAATGGATTAAGTGTATTTTTAGTAATTTTTAATTTTAAAAATTTTTAGATGTCATAATGAGATAAAATTAGATTCTATGGGTATAAAATAACAAGATTAGAATGGGTTTTAAAGGAATTAGGTAAAAAGTGGGGAAAATGCATTTTTTAGGAAAATATAAGGGGTTACTAGGAAAAATGAACTAGGTCAACCCATCATCTATGCCCTTTTAATCACACTAGAATATTTCCATGCCATCCTTAGTATTTCCATAGTAGGAACACTAGTGATCATATGGATACTAGAAAACATAGAGGAGAGGAGAGATTTAGCCATGTGGGCTATAGGTTTAGAGATGATTTTGGGAGGATAGAGAGTTAGTATGGATGATGTATATACATCACAAATTTTGGATATCTAAAAAGATATGATAGGGCTTGTAAGAAAGTAGGTGTTATGTCACAAGTTAGATGGAAAAGTACCACTATTAGTGGTAGACTTGAGCAAGATGATACTAGAGGAGCGAGTTCTATATGATCTAGGATCTATCATTTGGGTCCAACTCATACATGATTTATATGAGATGTTGGTCAGAGGGTAGAAGACCATGGGACTAATCATATTAATAATAGCTTGGATATGTGAGAGGTTTTATATGTATCAATCAACTTAGTTTCCCCATGTGGTTGATGATAGGTTACCTCAAGTGTGGAGATGGAGAGAAGACCAGGTAGCATGGGTCATGCCCCATGTGCCAGCACTATAGTGAGTGAGCCACATAGACATAGTGGGGTAGCCATATGAGTACATAGTGACTACATGGGTGATCTGGCACATAGTTACACTAGAAAAAATGAGGATAGAGGTGGTTAAACGCTACACATGGTGGAGAAATCCACATCTAGTGGCATGGGTGCTAGGGTAAATGGGCCTAACTCATCCAATGACACCAATACTGATGCTTAAGTAGTGGGATCATCATGTGAGATAAACATAAGAGAGGAGAGGACTAGGACTACTAATAATGCCACTGACACTCAGATCATGTTATAAGTGACCATGGACTAGTCAAGCATGATAGGTAATAGAGTCATAGGATAGGGAGGTAGAGGCAAAGATGATATATGGACTACTACCAGATACATAGTAAGAATGACTACAACTACTGAGGACATGATGAAAACAAAGGTACTAGGAGATAATAGAGATTAATGTCATCTTTGATAGGCCAAAAAAGGAGCCAAAGGAGGGATGGATGAAAAAGAGACTACTCAAGCATAAGATGAAATGGAAATAAGCCATGAAAGAGGGATCTAATCTGAGGAGGTGGCCTATAGAGAAGGTAATAAGAGGATGTGTAGATGGTGAGATTGTGTTAGGCAATCGCATGGATGGAAAGACCATAGTAGCTAAGACACAAATAGATAATAATAGATGGTTAAATTATTGCTTTATGTTTTTTTTTGGAAGTACAGATAGAT
>JARHVA010000147.1:6310000-6420000 GCA_037957365.1 Torreya grandis | reverse complement strand
ATGATGGGGAATAAGGATACAAGGTATCAATATATTTCCATAGCTTTTTATAATGGGTAGAAGAATGATTATTTATCCCATGAAAGTAATAAATACGTTTGTGAGTAGTTTTAGTAGAAGCACTCATAGAAGGAGGTGTAGTATGATCAGAATAAATTAGAGAACACTTGTCACCCAATTTAATGGGTAGAGGAGACATCTTAGGCAAAGGAAGCAAAATATCACCAAGGGAAGGTGATGATGAGGAAAGAATAAAATGAGGATCAATGGAAGGAGCAATATAATAAAAAATAGGGGTAGGCTCAACAATAGTAGGAGTGAAAATAGACTTGACTATAGCAAGATCTACTGATGGAGGAATGGGATCTATAGAAGTTCTAAGGAGAGTTTCAATAACCTCAAGGGTAAACTAGATATGAGGGTTAGGGTACCTAGTAAAATGGTAAGGCCTAGTCATAACACAATTTATGAGCATAGTCCTATGTGGATCCTTAGAAACTGGATGTGTCATTGCCATCTTTACCCTATGATAAAGGGGAAAAATACAAAAATTAGGAACTATAAGTGAAGGAAAATGATGAGATGCACGAAAATAATCAAGTAAATAAGAATGATAATGGATAATCTCAACATCATGGGCATGTACAAGATTGCCTAACATTGCCTAACAATAGATCATCTAAGGAATAACCATCATTATAATATAGGGGGTAAAGGTCAATGATGAAAGTATGGATGACCTTGTCATCTAAGGAAGTATAGTGACTAGAATTCCTAATCTTGGTTAAGACTATGATAATGTCATCATAAAGAGGCTTGTGAGAGTGAGGTTATAAGGAAGCAAGAGGCTACGAGATGAGATATGTCGAGAGATCAGAATTTTTGATCTTTAATTTAATCTCATTAGGCTAATCATCATAAGAATCTAAGAGGTTAGGAGGAATTTTCCTAATGATCTCAAGATGCCCATTATAACATTGGGTTTAATTAATGGGAAAGTGAAGATGTGACCCATAGAATGAAATTCTAGGCAAAGGCTCAAGACTAGGAATCTTGGAGACACAATGATCTTGGAATTATTCTAAATTCCAAGGGTTAGTGTCACCTTTAATATTATAAATGGGTCCATTATGAGTGAATTTAATGCATTGGTAGGTGGAAGAATAAATATCTCTCATGTATTGAGTCTATGGCCTACCAAGTAAGATGTTATAAGAAAAGGTGAAGTAAAATATCATCACCTTCACAAAGATAGTGATAGGTGGGATGGTAATGGAAAGCCACATGTAGCGTAGAGGAGGAATTTTCCTTCTATCATATCCTTTGTATGTTCTCCATGTAGACTTTAGATTGCATTCAAAATACCCAAGATTCTTAATGAAATCAAGAGAAGCAACACACATTTTGGAACCTTCAACAACCAATGCATAATTAACTTGGATATAACATATTTTTATTCTAATAAATAAGGGAGGATCATCTGCATGAAGAAAAATCTCATCTAGAATCATAGAATCTATGGGAGATTTTAAGGAAAGAGAAGCATTTATAGTTTCATCAATGTTGATAGACATATTTTCACATTGTTGTAATATACTATATCTAGATATATATAAAGTTGACTCCAATCCCACTAGGGGAGGATGAGGGACATTCATCTCAAATAATAGTTGCATAAGATGGTTTATATGATGTGGAGAAGTCCTAATTATTTGAAGGAATAAAATTTGGGATTGGAGATTAGTGAGCTCAGTTATGGGATCCCACTCATCATAATCCATAAGAATATTGTTAGATATAGGTGCATAATGGTTAAGAAGGTTTTCAAAAGGAAGAGTTGAAGTGCATTGAAATTTATGCTGGTAAGAATGAGAAGTTTTGGGACAAGGTTGTAAATCATGTTGTGATGATGAAGTACTTGGTTCAAGTTGATTTGGAGAATTGGTAGAAGTGTTAGTAGAAATTTGATTATCATTAGTATTGGAAGATGATGGAAGAGTGCTAGAAATATAATGGGAAGAGTTATCCAAGGGAGAATCTTAAATTAAATTATCAAAATTAATAAGGACATATTTTTCCAACTAATTTAAATGAGTTGGAGAAGAATCTTGGATAACATGTTATGTTTGAGATAGAGTGTAGATTGGTTGAGAATAAATAAAAGAAATCACCCTTCATATATTAGTCATGTTAACCCCATTATATTTGTAAGTTGGTTCAACAAGACTTTCTACACTATTGGTGGAAGGGGTAGCTTTATCTTGATTATCTTGAATAGGTTGATGATTAGGAAGAGGGTATTTATAGATAGCTAAATGAGTGTTTGATTGATTTAAGGCTTGAATTTTATCTTGTGATCTATAATCCTTAAAAGAAATTTCATAAGATTTTTTATGCTTTTCAATGACATAATCATGATCAAAATTATGACCAAGAAGATAATCCATAGCTAAATTATGAAGTTATCTACAGGTCTCATGAGAATGACCATAACTAGCCTAAAACCAACAAAACTTGTTAGGATCATACCAGGATTTCGTAGGATGAGTAGGTTCGAGTTCTCATGGAAGATACCTAGGTAGACACTTAAGTAATTTAGTTGAGGATATAGTTTTGTGAACATTAATGTTGTTTAGTGAAGAGAAATGAGGATTGGTATATTTTTGAGAAGGAGGAGCTGGTTTTGATGAAGGGGTAGGAATAATAGCTTAAACATTAGAAATGGTGTCATAAGAATATGTAACACCATCATTGGTAATATTATGGTTTTTGTTCTTAATTAAGAGATGAAGACCCGTATAAGGTTGGGGTGGATTGAATTGATACATAAGGAGATATTATCATTTAACTTAGTCAATACCCTCCTTCAAGGTATGTGGAGAGAGAGTGCAGACTCAATATTATAATTTTAAAAAAGGGAATTAGTAAAGAGATGGAAAAGATTCTCATTAGAGATGTTATGTTCACATTTATTTGATAAATTCTTCCATCTTTTAACAAAGGCTTGAGTATTTTCATTTTTATTTTGTTTTCAATTTATGAAATGGGCCAAAGTGTTTTTAGGAAGATCACTAGTTTAGAATTATTGAACTAAAGAATTCACTAAATCCTCCAAACTAGTAATGGAATGAGGTCTAAGTTGATTGTACCAATACAAGGCATCACCTGTGAGTGTTTTGGAAACAATCTTGGTATCAACAAAGGTGTTTAATTTGACCCAATACTTATAAATATTTCCAAATGTCTTAATATTAAGGGTAGGATCAGTTAATCCATTATAATAAATTATAGGTGTTATACCTCCTATGTCAATGTTAGTAATTTGAGTAACAAGAGGTTCATTTTAAATATGCTTAATGCTTTTTTTGACTAAAGGAGGTTTAGGAGTGATACTAACTTGATAATATCAAAGAGGAGGTGGGGGAACATTTTGGTTATGTGTGCCCCAAGCCATTGGTTGTGGATGAGATTGAAGGTGAAGAAGGTGGCTTTTCATTCTCGTCATTTGATTTGTGTTATGAGCTTCAAATGTAATCATTTCATTAATTGTTTTTAACAATAGTTGATGTGTTTTATTAGCACTATTAAAAGCATTAGGGTTGGCATTAGTGTTATTATTAGTGGCTTGGATACCACTATTGGTGTCTATAAGAACTTGAGAGGAATTATGAGAATGTGATGCACTAGTGGAAGATTTTTCTTGTGTATCAAAATATGGACTAGTGAATGGTTGAGAGGAAGAAGCATTAGCAACATGATTGCCTTGGGCATAAAACAAAGCACTGGGAAATAGATTAAGGATAGTGGATTTTAAGAGAGGTCCACTAGATGTAGAACCTACCATGTTAGTGGATATACTAGGTATAAAAGTGGAAGAAGTTAGAGAAGAAGAAGTCATGGTATGAGAAGGGGTCAAAATCAAAGGAAGAGGTTGAGAATCAAAGAAAGTGGTACCCCCAAATCTAGTTGAGAATGTAGGAGTAGGTGAATGAGGCTCTTCAACTTGATCACTAATCATAAGATTGTAAATGGTAGATGGATCATTTCCTTGATGTTGAGGAAATTTAGAGATAAATAAGAGAATTTTGTAGTTATACTCTAAATCAAGTTGTTCCTATAATAAAAAAGGAGAATAATGTTGAAAAGAGGTATTAGGATGGGTCCCATAGTTTATTGTGTGAGTGAAAATATGATTGTTACTATCATCCAAGAGAGGAGCCCTACTCTATATATGAGAGACCCCAGGAGGATTGGTAAAGTTAATAATGTTTCTTTAATAAAACTTAGTATCACTATCAAGAAGAAAGTTCATGATGAATGGAAAGGAATAAAGATGAGAAATAAATAAAATAGGGAAGTGATTGAAATAATGCAGGGTCAACTAGGTCGACCTAACACAAAAATAAGGATTGCAAACCAATACAAGGTTGATAGATCAATATATTACAATGAATAGGTACTATAAAAGAGGTAAAAGGGGTTGTAAATAGTATAGGTTTAATTGGGTCAATCTTATATAGTGCATAGAGGTTGGAAAAAGGTATAGGGTCGACTGCGTCAACCTTGTAAAATAGATAGAAATAAAATAAAGTTGATAACAAGTTATGAACTAAAACAAGACAATTTTTATAGCTAATATAGGAAGTTAAAATTTAAAGGGAAACAAATATTCAATTGGATCAATGCTAGCCAATCCACTTAAAGCACAAAATACAAAACCTTGTACTAACACTGGCTAATAAAAGTTTTTGCACACATAATTGAGCAAAGATGAAGAAATCAACTTGAAAAGTAAAGATCTAACTAATTAGTCAACCCAAAAAGTTTTATTAGATTAGTAAAAAATGATTTTAAATGTGATGGGAAGCTGGATACAAGCAATGAACTAGATAGAAATCTAAATATGGTTTTAGTTAGTTTGGGCTAAAAGGAACTAGGTCAACCTAGTAGTCTGAATTTGGATGCTTGAAAGTGTACAAGGTCAACTAGGTCAACCTAGTAGTCTAAAATAGAAGTTTGGAAACCTGTACTAGGTTATCTAATTTGATCCAATTGCCTATTACTATAAACCTATGTATAAAAATTTGAATTATGTCGACAAAGTTGAACCAATATAATAGATATATGATAAAAATAATGCTAAAAATAATGAAAGAAAATGAAATAAATACTACAAGGGTTAGTTTCACATTAGCTTCACTAGAATGTGTGTAATTATAAATAAATCATGTTTACAAATCAATCTTGGCTTGGAGAAGATAGAGCATACCTACACTTCTAATTGGGAATACATTTGTTAAGTGGGAGCATGACCAATATGGGGATCTATTAGACTTGATTAGGGGATCACTTATCACAATACACCATGTGAGGTAAGGTTCCAAAGATTAAAGTCTAACATAATCAATCAACAACCCTAAAATATTCCTAGGTTTAATATTCACTCTATTATAATAAATAATAAATTAAATCTAATCTAGTGCACATCAAAGCTTGTAGCACAAATTGGGGGTTAGAAATAAAACAAAAAACTAAACTAAACATGCATAGATGACATATACTCACATCAATGTATACAAAATCATAATGGATGGAAAAAAGAAGCATAAATTCATTATCTATCTACTCTTACAAAGGAGAAATAAAGTTAAGAATACTTACCTTGAAGATGAACTTGCCAAGTCTCAATCTCTCCCTTGGCCAAGGTGCTTCACAAGAAATTGTTGTGGTATGTAAGGATAACAAAGACAAATAAATATAGTCTACACAACATATATATGCATCTAAAATACTTCTCAAAAAGGCAAGATCTGTATCTATAGAGAAAGTGTGAAACCCTAAGCTTTAATCCTCAAGTAGAATAGTCAATAAGTAGATGTTCATTCACACTTATTGTTCTCAACTTCTATTCTTATAAATGGTTGGAAATGAACTTGTATATATAGGTGTATCTTTCCCTAAATCCTCCTATAAATTTTGGTTGTATAGGGTCAACCTGGTTGACCTTGTATGTTTTCAGGGATAATTCACTAGATCTGAGCTAGGTCGATTGAAAGCCTAACAAACCTAAAAAGTGAAAAATGCCCCTAAACTATATAGGGTCAACCCTAGTCAACCTAGTATTGCTGACAGTCCAAAAGGGAATTAAGCTAAGAAAAAGAGGATGGAAAGAGGGAAATTATTGGAATCGGTAAGGCTAAGAAGAATAAGCTTAGGGTAAATGGTTTTAATAGACAAGTATGTAGATGGTAAGTGGCAAAAGGGACAACAATCTTATAAAGGACCAATGGTCTACCTACCCCTTTCCCAATGCCCTTAAGGCATGCACTTAGAGATATTTAGACTTGATAGATCCTTACAAGATACAAAGTGTTAGTAATCAATAAAATTTTGAAAATATTATGTGTATACCCAATTCATTTTGTTTACCAACCCCTTGCATTTTCCTTAAAACGTGAAATTTTCCACTTTCTTCCTAGTTCCTATAAACCCATTTCCCATATTGTAATTTTATACCCCTAAAATCTATTTTTTTTTCATTCTAATATCTAAAAATTCTTAAAATTCAAAATTATTTAAAATACACTTAATCCATTACAAATTTCAAAAACTAGTTTGAGATTCATAGTTACTTACCTATAGTGCACCCACTGCTACATCTGGGTGTCCCTCTTATCTAGCTTGTCATATCCTCACCATCCTAGCTTGTTTGATCTCTAGATCTCTTTTATTCTCTCCTTCATAAGTAAAAATAAAAAATGACTTATCTTTTCCCCTATTTAAAAACACTTTTTCAAAATTCAAATTCTTTAATTACTTTCCTACATATTCCTTATTTTTCCTATATCTTTGTTTTTACTCATCTATTTTTAAAACTATAAAATACATTGGATTAATGATGATGTAGAAATTCATTTCCACTATCATATGTCTATTTTCTAAAAATCTCAATTTTTGGCTAGTTTTTACACTAACTTGTATAGGTTTGCCTAGTGTGCTTCACATTAGATGCCTTCACTTTCTCTTGAAATATATTATTTATCTATAAGAATAAGGTAGGTAAAGGTATGTGTTTTTCAATTATTTCCTTTCATTTATCTTATTTTTTTCTTACTACACTTTACTTAGCATCAGCATTAGGTGTTATCATGTTCTATGTCTTGAAGCACCATCTTGTATTACATTTACATGACATGTAATGAGCTTCAAATGGGTCATATGTATACACATAATATTTTCAAACATTTATTGATTATTAAAACTTTATATCTTGTAAAAACCTATCAAGTCTCAATCTCTCTGAGTGTATGCCTTAATGGGTACATTGGGAAAGGGATGGGTAAACCATTGGCACTTCATAAGATTATTGTGCCTTTTTTCAATTGTCATATACATAATTGTCTCCTAAAACCATTAAACCTAAGATTATTCTCCTAACCTTACCCATTCCAATCATTTCCCTCTTTCTATCTTCTTTTTCTTGCCTTAATTCCCTTTTGGACTATTGGCTTTATTAGGTTTACTATGGTTGACCTTGTATAATTTAGAAGTATTTTTAAAATTTTGGGTTTGTTATCCTTTTGGAAAACCTAGCTTAGATCGAATGAATTATCCCCAAAAACATACCAGGTTGATTGGGTTGACCCTATACAACCAATGTTATTAGGAGGATTTAGGGTAATATTTGCCTATATATACAAGTTCATTTCTAACCATTTGTAAAAATATAAGTGAAGAAGAATACATGAAAATGGACATCTGCTTATTGACCATTCTACTTGAAGAATAAATCTTAGGGTTTCATACTTTCTTTGGAGATACAGATCTTATCTTATGGATAAGTCTTTTAGATGAATAGATAGGTTGTGTATCCTAGAGCTGATTTGTCTTTGTTATCCTTACATACCATAACAATCTCTTATGAATCACCTTGGCCAAGGGAGAGATTGAGGCTCGGTGGGTTCATCTTCAAGGTAAGTATTCCTAAGTTTATTTCTCCTTTGTAAGAGTAGATAGATAATGTAATTATGCTTCTTTCTTGCATTCATTAGGATTACATATACATTTACATGAGTATATGTATTATATACATGTTTAGTTTAGTTGTTTATTTTGTTTCTAATCTCCACTTTGTGCCACAAGATTTAGTGTCCACTAGATTAGATTTACTTTCTTGTTTATTAGAATAGAGTGAATATTAAACCTAGGACTCTTTCAGGGTTGTTGTGTGATTGTGTTAGATTGTAGGCTTTGAATCCATAAATCACATGGTGTATTGTGATAAGTGATCCCATAATCAAGTCTAGTAGATCCCCACATTAGTCATGCTCCAACTTAACAAATGTATTCCCAATTAGAAGTGTAAGTATGTTGTATCTTTTCCAAGCTAGGATTGATCTATAGACATGATATATTTTTGTCTAGATATAATAACAATTGAATGAGTTACAATACCTCATAACATTATAATATTTTATAGTTCTTTTCATGTTGACATTCTTATTTTCAATAGCCTTCTCCTTGACTTGAGCTACCAATTTTTGGTATTCCTTGAAACCAAGACCCATATTATCACTTGTAGTATTTTGACTACTCAATATTAGATAAAACACAAAGAGTGAGAAAGAACCATATTTTACCTAAAACATACATTATATATCTAAATAATATAAGAAGGAATATTAAATAGGCAAATAAATGAGCCACTCAATAAACATGTGAAAAGGGTGGGTAAAACAACCAACATCAGCTAGCATGAAAATAACTAAGATCATTAAACAAACTAACCTTTTAAACCATGTGGTTAAGGAAACTAACCAAAGACTAATTACCTTAGTCAATAACCCAAGGTAAATACATAGTTATGCTAACACCATCATTTAATGACAAAACTAGAAACAAGACTAAGTTTATCTCCAAATTTTATGAACTTGTTTGCACCAAGTGGTCTAGTCATTATATTAGGTAGCTGCTCTATAGTGGGGTAGTATAAGAGACATATGTCTTGATTTGTAACCAAATATCAGATGTAATTATGGTGAAAATCAATGTGTTGGGTCATGCCATGTAATATTAGATTCTTCACCATCTTCAAAACACTTTGGTTGTCACATAAAATTATAGTAGGCTTTGATGACTCAAACTGAAGATCCTTAAATATTTTATTTATCCACATAGTTTCAAAACCTACATTAAACATAAATTTATACTCTAATTCTATTGAAGATAATTCCACTATAGTTGGTAGTGTGCTCTACCAAGAGAAAACTCTTGAACCAAGAGTGAATACATAACCTATTGTAGATTTTCTTGAATCTACTGATCCTACCCAAACAGAGTTATAATATCCTAAAATCTCAAAATATACATACTTATCATATAGTATGCCAAAGTCAAGAGTACATTTGACATATCTTAATACCCATTTTATAGCTAACTAATGTACTTCCTATGGTTTAGACATGAAGTGAGATATAAAACTCACTGAAAAACAAATATCTGGTCTAGTGGTAGTGAGGTAAATGAGACTACCCACTAGCTACCGATACACTATTTCATTGATTGAAGATGAAGTTGTGTCACTTGAAATTTTAGCTCCAACTTCCATAGGTGTGTGAGTTGGATTAAAATCCATCATTCTAAAAGTTTCCATCTATGATTTGGCATATTTATTATATGACATGAATACAATACAATCACCTTTCAAAAACTCAACACCTAAATAATATTTTAGTAGTCTTAAGTCTATCATGTCAAAATTACAAAAAATATAAGACTTCATTTACTAAATGAGACTAACACTAATCCTAGTGATGGCTATATCATCAAAATATACAATGAGAATCAAGATATCATCACTAGACACCTTTAAATATAGAGTTAGTTTAGAGTTATATCTTTTGAAAGTAAAATCCCTAAGGTATGTATCTATCTTCATATACCAAGCTCAAGGAGCCTGCTTAAGCCCATACAAAGACTTGATCAACCTACAAACAAGATGTTCCTTACCAAGAACCTAAAAAACCCTATGGCTGAACCATGTAGACTTCCTCCTCTAGATCTCCATTCAAGAAATCACTCTCAAAATACATTTGATTCACCCACCATCAAAACTAAGTAGCAATAGAAAAAATCAAATGAAAAGTTGCCATATTTTTAGTAGAAGCAAAAGTCTCTTCATAATTAACCCCTTCCTCTTGTGCATAACCTTTTTTAACAAGTCTAGCTTTGTGTTTATATAAGGAACCATCTACTTTGCATTTTACCTTGTAAATCCATTTAAAACCAATGGATTTATTTCTTGGTGGTAGCTCCATGAGTTCCCATGTCTTGTTTTTCATCAAGGAATCATATTCCAATTACATGGTTGATTCTCACTCAGGCTTCCCTTTGGCCTTTAAAAATGAATTAGGCTCAAATGAATTTGAAATAATAGTTATTAGAGAAAGAAATTCATGCTCACCTCTATTACCAAACTATTTTCCAGATCTCAATCTTCTTTCCACATCTTATGTCAAGTATCCTTCTTTTAATGCTTCCATTGTGGTAGAATACCAATTTGGCTTCTATGGTTGTTCTAACAAAACCTCATAATGACTTGCATCAATTCTATCCCTAGAATTTTATTTCATTGATAAATTAGAATCTTTCTCAACTTTCACATAAATTATAATATAATCATTAGAACAAAATAATGAATCAATATATAAAATTGTACTAGTTGTTGTGAAGTATGGCATGTATTCATTTACTATGACATCTCTATTTACCACAACTTTGTTAGTAGAAACATCAAGTAATATGTAGGCCTTTGATTGCTAATTTTACCCAAAAAACATGCATGCTTTGATTTTTGAATCTAAGTTACTTCTCTTTTGACTAGGAATAATTGTGAAAGCTACACAACAAAAATTTCAAAAAGCACTTACATCTAGAGTTTGGCCTAACCAAGCCTCCTTTGGAGTCATATTCTTCAATGATTTTATAAGACTTCTATTGAGGATGTACACTAATGTATTCACTACTTCTACCTAATATCTATATGGGACATTTCTACTTTGGACCATACAATGAGCCATGTCCATCACCATCCTATTTTTCCTTTCTACAATTCTATTTTATTATGGAGTGTAAGGGGTAGTATAATATTTGTTTATGCCTTTAGTGTCACAAAACTGCTTAAACTATTTTGAGATCAACTCACTCCCATTATATATTCTAGGAGATTTCACTGACCTTCCCACTTATTTTTTAACCATAGCTTTCCAACTAAGGAAGTTATAAAAACAATCATATTTCCTCACTAAAAAGTATACCCACTTTTTTCGTAGAGAAATCATCTACCAATAATACAAAATAATAGGCTCCAGAAGGGGTAGGTGTCTACATTTGACCATACAAATTTACATGTCTAAGATCCAATAATCCCTTAGATCTTGAAGCTTTACCAACATCAAATTAATTTCTAACTTGCTTCCCAAATTGACATCTAGTACATACATGATGACTATCCCACATAGAAGGAATCCCCTTAAACATCTTAGTCTTGTGTAATGTAGTCTAATATAGGAAATTCAAATTCCCATACCTTTCATGCCATAGTGAACTTGTGCTATCAACCACTACAAGTACGCTTTTATTTTCCCTATGTGGATCTACAAGCTTATACAAGCCTTTCTCACCAATCCCATCAATAATAATCATGTTATCTCTAGTAGTGACTAAACATTGTTGTCCTTAAAAATTTACAACAAAATTAGATTTTGAAGTGATCTCACTAATAGAAAGCAAATTTTTTTCATATTAGGCACATACCAAAATTATTAAATATATATCGAACTACACCATTAAAATTGATGTGAACATTACCATATCCTTTCACAAAATGAGTCTTACCATCTCCCAATTATGTAGATTCATTATTACTATCATTTTCAACAAAATCCACATACCAATCCTTATGGCATGTAGAATGGTGAGATGCCCCTAAATCAAAGTACCAAGCTTGATCCATCATAGAATTACCACTAAAATCCATGAAATCAAAATAAAGAGATGATTCCTTACCTTCACCTTCAACTACATTCGCATGATGATATTTCTTTTTAGGATTAACCACATCCTATTATATTTTCTTGAAATCTTTCTTAAGGTGACCAGGTTACTTATAGTAAAAACATTTCAACTTATATCTCTTATTAGAAATAATAACCGGTGAAGTTTCTATCAGATAACTAGTGGTTTTACCAAACTACTTACCCTTTCCCTTGATGAAGAATGCACTCTCTATAGAAGTAGATGTAGATAACATTGTCTACCCCTACCATCTCTCCTTTTGCAATAACAATGTGGATAAATTTTCAAAGTCTAAAGTTTGTGTCTCAACAATCATGTGCAAAGACTCCACAAATGACTCAAATGAAGGTGGAAGATTTTGCATAACCAAATCAATCAAATATTACTGATCAAAAAGAAGGAGTCACTATAAAGGAAAAATCTAAAAATAGTAACCATGAATCTGAGGAAAACCAGCAAGTGTTTGAGGAAACTGATAAAGATCTGGATGATCCTCTTGAGGACCCTGGTGCAATAAACAAGAAGGAAAATCTAGTTCAGGTCACCAACCAAATAATGGAAATGGGAGCTCAAGTTAAAGATGTTAGTAACCAAAATGAAAGTCCTGTTGAAACTAAGGAGTAGAAATGAATGGAAAGGGAGGATCACATTGAAGAAGCTAGAAATAGTCCAAAAAAGACCTCAAAAGATCAGAGTGATAAAAGGTAGAACGATGAAAGGTACCCACCTACGACATTGGCCAACTGTAAAACAGATGCTATCCTTCAATTTGATTTATGGATGTACAAGGAGATAATGGAACTCAATAGGAAAATGGAAATAATGGAAGGCAACTAGGAGGCAGTTTGGAACAAAATCAATAACATGGAAAAGTAGATGAGGGATATTCCCATCAAACTAAAAGACTTTGAGAACAACTTAAGGGAACTCATTAAGGAAAGTAGAAAGAATATGGAGGAGGTTACATCTAGCATATGTGCTGCTATTGTAAACATTGGTAAAAGAGCAAACAAGGAAATCAAATCCCTGGAGGGACCTAGCAAGAGAACTAGACAGAGCTCAAGAAAGAAAGTAATGAAAGAGGGAACCACGTCGGTGGCTATTACCATTCAGGACACTACTGTGAAAGGTAAGGAAGCAGTGAAGATGATTTTGGAATTAGAAGATTAGATCTTGGTTCTTTCAGTTGGTTGCGATATCTGGTCTCGTTACCTGGTTTTGTGGTTTCTCTTTACTATGGAGTCTCCAGGTCTATGTAAAACCTAGGGTCTATCTTTGAATTTCTTATCTGGTGGTTTCAAGTCCATGTAAAACCTGATTTTGATACTTCTTATAGTAGTTTTTAGGCTTTGCCTGTGGTCGTAACTGTTATATCCTTCTCCCTTTGTCTCAGGGATTTGGGGTCCCTTCAAAACCTATTTTTACCTTAATCTAAAACAAGATTTTACATAGCCTTGAACTAATCACTAATGTCCTTTATTTGTAACAAAAACTTAGAAATAGAGCCACCTTACTACATCTTAGTATAAAATAACAAATTCTTTAAATGCAATACCCCATTGGCTTAAGAAGCTTGGTATTTAAAAGTAAGACCATCCACAAAACTAATGAAATGGTCACATTTCTAACCCCTTAGATTAGATTATCTACTACTAATAGTCTTAACAACATAAGAGCCTCATGATGACATTTATCATAGTCATTATTACCTATGGTAGGCATTTTCTCTTTACCAAGCACTATGTGATCAAGATTCTGATATTCACATATCATCAAATCTTGTGACTGCACAAAATGAAATTTTTGCTTGTAAATTTTTGTGAATATAGAAACAAAAGGTGTTGTAAACTATCCATTCAACCTAGTTTTTTCCAAAATACAAATACCATAAAAACTATAATGACTTTACATAAAATTCCTCCTACCCACTAATTCAAATCACAAACTGGTTAATACCTCTAGTTTTCAGCAAAATGTTCAACACTATTTGGTAAATTTAAAATTTTTCATCTTTAAAAAGACTAAAAATTGGAAAAAAATATTGTTTTGAGATCTACAATTCCAATTTGAAAAATTCCTTTTCTACTAACATCCAAATTAAAAACCCAAAAAATGATGAAATTTTCACCTTCCAGAACTTTTTCAAGATAATTAGTCACTAGTAGGTCCCCAATAACCCTTTTAAGCTAAAGTTTGAAATTATTTTAATTAAAAAATTAAAATTAATTGAAATAATAAAACTTTAGATTAAAATTTTCATAAAAATAATCATCTAATCAAAAAATTGACCTACCTACAAAACTTTAGATGTAGATTCTGAGAGAAATACTCAACCACATTAAATTCCATCAGTTCCTATCATCTCTTCTCAGAAAATAGAAATTTTTAGACCCCTCACTTGCCAAAAATAGTGCTTGAATTAAAATTTGGTGTCTTCTCCAAATTGTATAGAAATGACCAACTAGAAAACTTTAAATGCAATTTTTGGATGAAATACTCAGTAAAAATTTAATATTGTCTAATCCAACAGACAAATTTTGTGCCAAACAATTTTATAGAAACAAGAATCATTAATGATAGTTCTCAAATGAATTTTTTGTATTTTCCTCCAATTTAAATGGTTGGTCATAGGAAAAAAAACAAATTTATTCCTCTCACGATTCTCCACTAGGTGCTTCACACTCCTCCATGAAAAGACCATCCTCTCTTGCTTCATAGGCTTCCTCCCAAGCTTCCTAAATCACAATCTCTAATTACCATATTATATAAAACATAGAGTGAAAAAAAATAGATTATACTCAAAAAATACATTTTATATCTAAATAATACAAGAAGGCCTATTAAGTAAACAAAGAAATGAGCCACCTAAGAAACATGTAAAAATGGTGGGTCAAACAACCAATGCCAACTAGCATGAAAATATCTAAACCCATTAAAAAAAACTAACCTCTTAACCCTAGTTGCTAAGGAATCTAACCAAAGACAAATTACCTTAGCCAATAACCCAAGGTAAATACATAATTATGCTAACACTCAAGATATCATCTAGATCCTTAGTGATCCTTTCAAACTTCACAAAGGTCTTTAACTTTCTAGATGCTTGATCCAACTTAGCCTTCAAGGATTCAAATTTAGTCTCATAATTCATGTATTATTCCTCTTTATCATTTAGGCATTATTGACTATGACCATATGTGCTTCAATCTGATTGATGATCTCATTAGACTCCTTGGAAGTGTTACCTAGTCTCTCCTCAAACAAGCCAATTTGATCCTCATAGTCTTTAACTAATGATCTTATTTTGTGATTCTTTTTCCTTTGGAACTTTAATTCATTTAGGGAACTTAACAATTTTGCCTCAATATTCACTTTAGCTTCTTATTAATCTAATTCTATATCAACCATAAGGCCTTTCCCACTTGAACAACCCTCATTATTTGATTCTATGGCCATGAATAAGGTTTTATTAGCGTCATGTTTAGGTCCATGACTGGCATCATCACTATCAGATGCAATTAAGTCACTTACATTAAAAGATTTATCTTCTTTAGTATAAAAACTTCTCTTGTTCTTGAAAGTTATTTTCTTACCTTTATAATTTCTATAATCCTTCTTATTTTTTTAGGATTATAGACCTTCATTTCATCTCCATGATGTTCATCATGTTCTTCATTATGATCAAATTTATCCTTGTTAGAACACTTAGATGCAAAGTGACCAATATTTCCATAATCTAAATAATTGAATGGAAACTTACCCTTATACTTACTTGAGCCAAACCTTAATTTTCTTGCAAATATGGCTATTAGATGATCTTCATCAACATATGAACATTCCTCATCCTTGACCTTCTTGGATTTTGATTTATTCTCAACTTTGAAAGATGTTTCCTTCTTATGAGTTCTTCATTAATTTTTTCTCATATCATAGGTAGTCAAGATGCCATGAATCCAATCCATCTTTATCTTGTCCAAATCTTTCATCTCTTCTATTATAGACACCTTAGAATCAAACTTAGGAGTTAGTGATCTCAATACCTTTTGAACAACTATAGACTCTTTCACTTCTTATCCAAATCATCTAATGGCATTGAAAACTTCATCAAACATAAAAAGGTAGGATGTAATGGTTTCATTTTCATTTTCATTTATCTTTATAATTTAAAATTATCTCTTATGGGTCTACAATTTTTCATTCTTTACCTTGGTGTCTCCTTCATAGATGGTCTTCAATTTGTCCCATGTCTATTTTGCTAATACATAGTACATCACATTAATAATATCTACCTATGATAGGCCATAAATAATGACACTTATTACCTAAGAGTTAATTTTACTAGCCTTATCACATGTTGCATCAATTGGTGGAATAGGAGGAACACCATAGCCATCCTAAACTGACTACCAAATATCATGACCTTAAGACATTAAATATATATTCATCCTGACATTCCAAAAGACATAATTTTATCCATTAAATAATGGATCCTTACTATTAGATAAATCACCTTGAGCTTGATGACTAGACATGCTTAATTCTAGGATCTCCTTTAGGCTTTTATACGTACTTCAATGGACTAGGTTTTAATACCAATTGTTGGAAGCATAATGAATGAGAGGGGGGTGAATTAGTCTTAAAAAATTTCTTATTGATTCCACTTAAGCAATAATGAAACCATAGTGGGAAATAAAACCCATTTATATATGAAAATTTATTATAGTCCTATAATAAAAACATCAAATTTAGTGAAGCACCCACTTCACATGGAGCACCAACCTCAACTAGCTAAGCACCAACTCAGCTAAGCTTTATCAAGCACCCACTTTCAAGGAGGGACCAGCCCCTTAGATGATCTAGCACCAAATAATCCACCTACTATGTTTTATCACATTAATAACACCTTTTTTCTCAAATAAATGATGATGACCACTTATTTATCTCTTCAAACTCTTAGCCCTCTCAAACTACCTTCTAGCCTTCTTCACTCAATTAACCCTATTTTGGACTTGATTACGTAATATGAAATTGATTTATAATTATAAAAATCTATAAAAACTTCATCATAATTCCTTTACACACCTCTTATTTTTTACAAGACCTTCTTATGCATACCAATGTTCTATTTTATTCACTTATACTCTTCACACTCTAATTGGCCTAAAATTACCTAGTATTTATACAAGTCTCTTGTTTATATCCTGCTTAGTCAGTTAAACATACTTAACCTATTAGGTCATACATTAAATTTATTTTAGGACATATCATAAACATGAATAAAAATTTATTTGAGTCCCTTTATGTCTGACCTACCGTAATTATCCCTTATCTCATCTTTAGGTCTTATGGAGACCTAATTCCATTAGGTTTATTTAGGACATGTTATCTTTGGAACATATTAAAAAAATTCACATGGAAATAACACATAATATTAAAATATAATAAACCCATCATAATCTCATATAATCTCTAAAATGCTTTTTAACTCTAATCACCACTTGAAGCATGTCATTATCATTGTTCATAATTAGGCATGTGCATACCTAGAAAGTTTGTTTTGAACAACTGAAGCATAAACATAATTTTTACAAACAAAAATGGAAATAAATAACACATATATAACATAAATTAACTTATGTTCATAATACTATTATTTATAATTCATGAACTTAGGGTATATAGGATCAAACTCTTCTCTATAAGTAGCCCACTCAAAATTGCTAGATCACTTCAAAACACAATCATGAATAAATTATTATTAAACACCTAAAGTAACACTTAAACATGAACTATGAAACCTTAAATATATTATTTTACATCTATATATAATTTTACAGTAAAAATATTATATGTTATAATGTCAATTATTGGTCTTACATACCAATCATTTGTCTTCAATACACAGTCAAACCCAAACTAGTCAACCCATTTTAGCTTTACCATTTTAATAAATTTAAATAAAAATAAAAATTTATTAAAATAATGGACATTATATAATTTTCCCAAAAAAAAATCATATGCATTGGATGTTTTAGCTCTGGGCATAGAGCCCCAAACTCATCATTGCAACTTGATTACCCAAAATTGTCAGTTTGCCTTGAAAACTAATCATTGTGATTTTGACCTACAACACAAGTATAAATAATTTAAAATACTCATAATTTATGTGGATTATCCTATTTTATAATTATAAAATTATTATATAGATAGATAATATAGTCAAATGATAATATTGGTATTGCAGACCAATCTTATGAACTTACACCTTCACTGTCTCATGTGCAGTAAAGAGGTTAACTTATGAGTAATATTTTAATTATAAATAATAACATAAAAAAATATATACAAAATTAAAATGTATTAAAATTCTTAAATAACCTCTCCATGCACTTGGATTCATCTATAATCCATGTTAACACATCCCTAATCAACTTCTCACTTCTGCTTAGTTTCTTCATTGTTTGCAACATTAGACTTATTAGTGATTAGACAACTTGTATGGCTAGTTTATCAAACCAAAATTATATAAAATAACTATAAACCACCATGAAAATCAAATAAAATTCTTAATCTTTATCCACTTGGCAAATTTGACTTGGTTAACTCTAACTGCTACAATAAATCTCTAAGAAATAAGGGCTTTCCTATAGGGTTCACTCACTCACCTGAAAGAAAATCACACTTAGAGGTTCCTGGGAGAGTTTATTACAACCTAAAATAATTTAATTATATGTTCCAATCCATTATGATCACTTTAGAATAATATATTTCATATCAGGTCACTATTAGGTTTCTTTGAGGGTTTAAACAATCTTCCAATCTTAATGATCATTCATAAATATTAGACTCTCATTAAAAATAATAATTCCTATAATTTTGATATATGACCCTTCTTAATCTACCATGAATAACTTATGTTCTCATGTATAGGTTGCATATGCCAATGAACACTTGATTGCTCTTCTCAGGTTGAGAACCCTTCCTTCTATGCACTCGAGAGACCTTAAAACATTTTTTCCTAACTTAAGATTCAAAATTTAACCTAAAAAATCATGAAAATGATTAAAAAAACCTAAATTATCTTTTTCAATACTCACCTACTCACACATTCCTTGGAAACTGATCTTGATACCTCATTAGGCCATACTCTCACCTTATTTCTTTTTAGGCCTTGAAACTAACCATATAGCCACTATCCAAGATGTAAAACATCATATACATGTAATAAAACCTATTAAAATGATCAACCACTTTAATAAAATGTTCATATTCCTTGACAATACCTCATGACACTTCATTAGTTTAGGTAGGGTCTAGAACTAGTCTAGTTGTATGATGGGTCTATAGGTCTTACCTTTGTAGGCTCACTCTGAGACACTCATAAGTGATAAAATGCCTCATATACATGATAAAAAAAAACATAATATATCCTTTTATGAAATTTTTCATCCTTATCATCAGGCCACCAAATTCATAGCTTCTCACAAGGTCTCTGCATGCAATGACCAGTGTCATGACTAGGCTTCTCAAGCACTTAAAGCTTGACAACTGACCTTGAAACGCTCCTTGATGATTATACACCTTGATAACATGAATTTAATGATACTTAAACAATACCATACCTATTAACATACCTATTTATTCCTATCATGCATATTTTCATGATATGACTATTCTTTTTAAAACAAAGATTCTCAAGACACCTTGTATTGAAGGACTAGTACTCAATCATACTTACCTTGACCTAAAACTTCACATCAACCTTATAATAATAATTAGGTTTCCTTTAAATTATCTACAAATATGGATAAATTATGTTTCCTTCAAATTCTCTCTTATCACATGGATCATATCTCATAGACCACTTAGCATGCATCTTTACTAGATGCACCTTAACATTAAGTACATCAACTTTGAAATTAAATACATCAAACTTGACATCAATGATAATAATTATTAGCACATAAATCATGGGTCATCAATTTTAAAACTATTTCCAAGTATTTGAACACCATTATACCCCATTCCTCTAGCTAATAGATTAGTTCACCATTTTCTCTCTCCTATCTATATTGAGAAAGAACTTGAAAGGCTATCCAAGGCTACCAAGAAGAGTGGTGAAGAAAAGGGGCCAATTTTTGATCTTTTTGAATTTAAAACTCATGTATTCTCTTATTTTATGTCTTTATTGAGTTCCCCTTGAATATTTTTGACCTCTTCTAACCACTATCATATTGTATGGGTCTAAACAAACTTGAAAACATCTTCAAAACATCACTTCCATACATGTTCTTAGGTTTTGGATCTTTAAATTCTATTGGTGGGAAGAAATATGGAAATGAGGAGTCAAAAATTCCTTGAAATAGGGAGTATGGATGGAGGGAAGGTGAAAATTCATTTTTCACATGTGTGGGCCCCCTTGATGACAAATAAAAGTGCTTAAATTCTAAAAGAAGACCCTTTTGCATATGAAACCATTATATAATGGAATGATTTTGATAATAGGACCCATTTAAATGAATTTTACCTTTGATAATGGTTTAATGGTGTCTTAAGGGTCACAATAATACTATTCCCATGTTTTGAATAACCTCTAAAGGTAATTATACATATTTTAAAGTGAAATATCAATTGGAATTTACCTTAATATTTTCTAAAATACCTTAAAACCTATTAAGGATCTAATAAATGTCATCACATTTTATATATAAAATATCTAATCCTTTGATATTTCCATATCTTGTAGGTTCTAAACATACTTAGATGTGTTCAAAACAAGCCATGAACTACAACATTTGAGTCATCTTCAATATGAGTGAGTTTAGATCATTAAGACCACCTAAAGACTTGATATGGTATCTTATACATATCTAACACAAAATGGACACTTGACATAGGCTCAAAAAGGGTGATAAGATGAACACCATGCCACTTCTTAACATAGGTATACCACTTAAACATGTTTCCTCTAATTTGATGACAAGTGACCCTTCCTTGAATTGCCTTGATAGTTCAAAAGAGACAAGAAGGTTACCAAGGTTGAGCTCATGTGCTCATGGGCATATTTTGACCCTTTCAAATCCCAAGGGTAGAAATAAGTACACATCATTGGTAGTTACTTTCAAAAGAGTTATGGTTTAGATGAGATACTTCTTTGACTAGGATGACACTTCATGTTTAATACCTTGTTTACCTCAAATACTATAGAAAAATCACAAGACATACAACAATACACAAGGGAAAACAACAAAGACACACAACTAATTAAGAAATAAAATAACCAAACAAGAAATTAATAGAGCATGTGCCATAAAACTTGGAATAATAGAGACCTAACAATACAATACTTGAGCTTAGTCCTTATCCCACTTGAGAACAATATCACCTTATTGAAAGTTATTTGATGAATCTCTTGTATCAATTAACCTATTAACTTGATATTGATGGGAAAACATGGCATATATAGTCTCATCTCTTATCTCTTCCTTCTCCTTCAATTCATTCATTCTTACCTACATAGCATCACTCTCCATTAGTTCAAGTTGATGTGTGAGTTTCAAGGATGTTAGTTCAAGTGATATCGGAAACCTTTCCTCCTTATCATAGATAAAAATGTATGGTGAATGACTAGTATCCCTTTTGGGAGTGATCCTATCTTCCCACAAGGCTATTCTTAGCTTGGTATGCCACTCCCTCTCATTTTCCTCCATACTTCTACTTATGATTTTGATTAAGTTCTTGTTGGTGTAATTTTCAATTCCATTTACCTATAGATAGTAGTTGGAAGAAGTGCTGAGGTAGATTCCATGGTTAATATCCCATTCACTCACCTTTACACTACTGAAGGCTAGTGTATTATATGATATGATGGTGGAGGGGATCCCAAATATGGTTACTAGGCTATCATGGAACTCCAAAATTGAGTTCTTATTTGCCTCTTTAAGTGATACTACCTCCACCCACCTAGTGTAGTCTATAATGGTTAACACCCACTTTTGTCCTATACTAGATGGAGGGTGAATATTTCCTATAAATTCTAGGTCCCATTGCATGAAGGGATGCTCCACTTGGATAAGTTTTAAGGGAAAGGCAACTAGTATTTGCTTCCCTATGAACATGGCACACTTTTGACATCTCCTAACCCAAACATGGGAGTCCTTGAACAAATTTGGAAAAACTTAACATGATCTTATGATCCTTTCTACTATAGTTCTAGCTAAAAAGTGCGCTCCTATAGTCCCATCATGAAACTAATCTAGGAGCTTGTTAACTTCGTTAGTTTCTACACACATTAAGATCATTCCATCCAAATATTTTTAAAGAAGAAATCCATCAACTAGGACATAATGGATTGATTTCAACCTATAATACCTTCTTATCCTATTTATGCCTATAGGACATTCTCATTTTTAAAGGAATCTTACCATGTTTGTGGTCTAGCTAGAAGATGGTTTAGATGCAACTAGTTGGTGATCACTTTACACTACCAAAACCATATCTTTATCCTTCAAAACTATTTCCAAGTATTCACATAGTAATATTCTCATTAGCAACTTGGTGACATTAAATTATATGTCATATTCAATTAATTTTGTCACCCAACCTAGTCTCTTTTCACTCAAGTCCTAATTAAGAATGAAGTATTTGATGTTAGGGTGGACCACCATGACATAGATCTTGTTATTAGATGCCATATGTCTTAATTTTTTGAGACACCTCATGACTACAAGAAAATGATTTTCCACAAATTCATACATCTTTTTATATCCCTCTAATGATTAAATAAATAACACTATGGGTTACTCAAAACCCTCACTATTTGTTTTCATTAGCATGGAAAAAATGGTGGCATTGGTTAAGAAGGCATACAAGAAGAATTCCCTTTAGAATTTAGGGTTGAGGAGGGTGGGTGTTTGGGAAATGTCTTAATTAATGTCTTCAAATATTCTTTTCCATTATTTATTCCATGTAAAATCCTTATGTTTCTTGGGCATGAAGGTTAGAGGCCTTGCCAACTTAGAAAAACTAAGGATAAACCTCTTAATTAAGTTGGTATTTCCTAAAAAACTTAGTAGTCCCTTATTGTTTTTGGGCAGTGATAGAGAAAGGATTGCACTTATCCTATCAAGGTCTATATAAATGCCTTATTTTGACATAATATGATCTAAAATCCTACCCTTATGAACTAGATAAATGCATTTTTTAGATTCAAAAAGACCCCATATTGCCTGTACCTATGAAATATCAAACTTAGGTTTATCATGTGGTCTTTGGCATCTTTATAAAAGACTATGATGTCATCAAGTTAGATGAGAACCATCTCATTGATGAGTCCTTGAAAGGCTAAATCCATTGGTATTTATAAGGTATCCCGTACATTAGAGAGATTAAAGTACATCTTATTTTAAGCATAAGTTCCCCACTAGGTTTTAAAGGTAGTCTTGAATTGGTCCTCCTCCACCAATAATTGATTTTACCCTAAGTATCCATCAAGAAAGGAGAAATTTTGTGAACCTATAACCTTTTATAGAATATAATCCATGGATGGAAAGGGGTAGTGGTCTCTAAATGACACCTTGTTGAGATCTCTAAAGTCTACACATAACCTTGTCCCCCTATTCTTCTTTATTTTAGGAAAAATTAGCCACCCATGAAGAGTGTTTTATGGGGAAGATGTTGTTAGATTCAATGAGCTTGGACAACTCTTTCTTCATGAGGAGTTCAATCTTAGGGCTGATTGGTATTTAATCTTATCTTATAGGCTTAGCACTTGCCTCCATTTCTATAGTATGCTAGGCTAAACTAGGGTCAAACCCCTTCAAATAATTGTACTCCAAAGCAAAGATGTCCATAAATTATTGATACAACTCTATAAAGGTTGCCTATTCTTACTTTGTGTTCACTTTACCTAGTTTGAGTAACCTATCCTTAAAGATGGTGACTTTATCATAGTGTTACTGCTTAGTTGACATGCAAAATTTATCTTTATTTAATGGATCATATTAATTTAAGATATTTTACAAGGTCACTAATCCCTTGGGTATCTTTTTTGATCTCAATTGTATAATCTAGTCATTATATGTTTGTTGGAGTTTGCCTTGGTTTCTTGAGTAAAATTCTTCCTCCTGCTACAAGAAACATGCTATTTACTTATCATTTTAAAAAATATACCAATTAACCTCATTATCAAAAACTAAAGGTCTATAAACTACCTTTATTTATGATTAATATTTCATTTCCTTGAACTCACTTTTGAAGTCATACTATGATCTTATAGCCACTAACTAGTCTACATGTTGAATGGCCTCTTTTGGGATTAAGTGGATGTCAAAAGCCTCAAATTCTTCTATGAGTTCCTAAACCCTATTATTTTTTGCCTTCAAGAGTGGATTATTAACTAAATTATACCATCTCACTTGATGCACTACTAATTCACTATCTCCCATGACTTGTAGTAGCTTAATACCTCTCCTTGACCATTGCATCCCATAAATGATGGACTAATACTCTATTGTGTTGCATGTTAAACTAAATTGGAACCTCATAGTAGCAATGTATTTTTACTTAGAAAGGGAGATAAGCATGAAACATGCCCCACTTCCATTCTTGTACTTAGAGAAATCAAAGAACAAACTCCACACTCCATCATGGTCTTGGCTTAGGTTAGCAAGGGTTGGTATGGCAACCTCTTCCTCATGAATATAATATATCCACAATATTTTGCCCATTCATCAAGAAGTAAGTCTGATATGACTTCAAGTGGATCAACTGGCTCTTAATCATTGGGGTTTCCATCTTCATCTATGAAGTATAGCTGACATTGGATAAATTAGGCATGCATGGATATAAATGGAACATAGAGATATGCTCATACCTTATGGTGACATTTTTTCCATACCTAGTCCTAGAGACCATGTAAGACTACTTAGAAGAGATATATCCTCCTATCTTGGTAGTGAAATCCCTAGACAAACACAAGGAAAAATAAGGTGGGAGATTAACCACTACAACATCTTAGGATATTGTATAATTATGACAACTAGCTAGGATAATTTTTATATCCTTGAGTACACCAATATTATTAATAGGGGACCCATATAGTTATAAGAATCCATTAAAATTAGGCTCATAACTTAACCTCGACTTGTCTACTATATACATAAGCATGATAGATGTACTAACTCCATTATCTATCATATAATTGTGTACTAAGGAATAAAAAGACAGAAAGGAGGGGGATTTTTTTTTACATTGGTTGGTTGGGGCTCATTAGATATATTGGTGTTGGTTAGGACTACACCCACTTTTTCTACCTACTTTTCCAAGAAGTGAAGTTTGGAAAACTCTTCTTGATGAAGATACGTTTTTCCCATAATGAGAAATGTTTACCAAATTGGTATGGTGACATGGGACTTCTTCATCTAATCCAAAATACTAATATGAGATCTAGTGGTCTTTGACTATAACTTAGGAGAAACAATACTACTTGGAGCTATAGTGACTTGAGGTATGAATGGACATTTTTAATTATACCCTTTCTCATCTTGAAATTTCTTAATTGATGGAGTCTTAGGGGCTGATTTTTCTCTACTAGCCTCTTGAGATATTTGAGATGATGGAGGAGCTATTTTCCCAACTTATAAGTCATCACCCATTGCACTCCTTTTGGCCCTTATATGGGATACAATAAGACTGTCCACCTTAGCCTCACCCCCAAGTAGATTAACTACACATTATTCAAAAGATTTTTGTATTTCTTAGAAGTTAGAAAAAGTGGTATCTGACTATGTCTTACTTCCACTCATTCCTTGTTAGTTTGAAATTTTAGATTGAGTCATGAATGGGGTCTCTCCATATTTCATAGAAGTGCCCTCTTATTATTATGTAGGAGATTGATTTCCTTATATAGGAGGATCGTAATTCTAATTCATAAGAGCAGTTTGATAAGCATATCCACTAAGACTAATTGACATCTCAAGTGACTACCCCCATTGTGTGGACCATTGAACTTCTTGATCATAGTTGTTTTGAGTTGGGACTAGTGCTCTAGAAATGCTAGTAGAATTAGGATTGAAACTATTATAGGGTCTTACTTGAGTGATCTACCCTTGACCTTGTAGATTAGGTTGAAATGAAGGCTTGTTGAACTGATAAGGATGATAGGGACATTGATAGGGTGATTTTTAATGACTATGAGGTGGAATTTTCTACCTCTACAAGGCCAATATCTTGTTTCTTTATGCCTTGAGTAGTCCTTTAATTTTACCCAATCTATCTACTTAATTAACATCTACCTTATCATGATTAGTTAGCATTGGTAGTGGAGTAATGTTAGGTATAAGAGGTTGTATCTTAGGGAACAAAGGCATGAGAGGCCTTGGGGTAATATTTATTGCTTGTATTAGACAATTTTATACCCTTATTGCCACTTCATAAGCATCAGGTAGTGTGTTCCCTCACATGGACTGTATCATGATTGCTACATCAAAATTAAGGGATATTAAATAATAAAAAAATACTATTTAGGAGTGGGTTTGACTACTATTGGGACCTTATCCAATTTTTTTTGAAACTATAGTTGAATTCCACCATAAAATCCTAAGGATCCCTTTTGATTGTGGTTAATTATTCTATTAGAGACAAGTTGTATACATAATATTTTCAAACTTTATTAGTTAATGATGTTTTCTATCTTGTAAGAACCTATGGAGTCTCAATATTTATGAGTGCATGCTTTAAGGGGTGTACCAAAAAGGGGTAAGTAGACCATTAGTGTTTTGTAAGATTTTTTCCCCCTTACTACCACTTATTATCTACACACCCATCTCTTAAAAATATTTCCCTAAGCTTTGCCTCTTATTTTTCACCCTCTTCTAGTCATTTTACACATTCATTAGCTCTTCCCTAGCCTAAAATATTTTTTGATAGTTTAAATTACACTATCAGCCCCATTGACCTTGTAATCTAATTGATAAAAATATTTATGGTCTAGGTTGGCCCCTGGATAACCTAGATTAAGACCTAATTTATTTTTGTCAATAATGATACAAGTTTGATTGGATCAACCTTGTCAGCCTAAACTTTTAGAAAGGACTAGGGTTAGATCCATCTATATAAGCACATCCATTTCATCATTTTAAAGAGAAGAGAATAAGAAGAGATATATTTTTTACATCTACTTATCCACCATTTTACTTGAAGAACATAGCTTAAGGTTTCATACCATCTTTAGAGGTATTGATCTTGTCTTGTGGAGAAGTCTTTTAGATGCATTGATAGGTTGTGTAGCCTCAAGATGATTTATCCTTGTCATCCTTACATACCAAAACAACCTTTTGAAAAGTACCTTTGCCAAGGGAGAGATTGAGGCTCAGTGGATTCATCTTCAAAGGTAATAAGTGTTCCTAACTTTGTTCCTCTTTTTTTAAGAGTAGATAGATATGTATTTTTACTTCTATCCCATGCATTAGGATTACATATACATTTATGTGAGTATATGTCTTCTATGAATGTTTAATTTTCATTTTTGTAACCTCCACTTTGTGACAAAACATTTTGTGAGCACTAGATTAGATTTTTCTTTACTTTTATTAGTTTAGTGAATATGAAATCATAGGACCTAGTTAGGGTTATTACTTAGTTTTTCTTGATTAGAGACTTTGTAACCCTCCCTGATGAATTTATTATGGTAAGATATCCATTGGCTAGGTCTAGTAGATACATATTGGTCATAACCCCAAATACCTAATGTATCAATAATCGAAAGTGTAAGTAGGATATATATTCTTCAAGATAAGATTGATTTGTATATCTATTGAATTTACCATTTCATACATTCTGGTGAATCTAACATGAATCTAACCCTTGAAAGTTTTATTTCATGCCATCATTTTTACCATTTTATTATATTTTTCCATATTTGTAGTACTATATCAAACTAGTCGATATAGTTATAACTCTCTACGCATAGTTTTAACAAATAATTGCTTCAAAACAAGTATGTTCTATCTATTGAAGTCTTCATAAACTACATGTTACTAGATCAAAAGGTTGACATAGTATTATTCTTTAGATCTAGATTAGCATAAAATATCAAACAAGTTGAATTTGTATTATAATTCCTTATGTTAGCATACAAGTCAATAAACACTATCGAACAGGTTAACCCTGTTCTTTGTTTTTCTTTAGCATAAAAGGTTTGTAAAAATTGGTCAAACAAGTTGACCCAATTTTCATAATTTGAAAGCAATAATTAAGTCATTTCGACATAAAATTTATAATCTTAACCATATTCAAGCCCACCAAGGTTCCTCTCTTTCCCTTCTTTATCATTTCATTAGTTCTATTTTTTACAAGTTAGTAGTCTTCAAAACTATAACCCTTTAGCTAACTAGATTGACTTGGTCATCTTAGTTTTGTAGTTTGCATTCTATTTGAGAGACATAGTCAACCTATTCAATTCTATTATTAAAGACCTTACTTTTACATAATAACAATGACCTAATTGACTATATTTTATACTATTTGCATACAATGTAACCTGAACTGACTCTATACGATTCTTAATCAAGAAATTAAAAACTATTTTCTAGTCATTAATTCACATTTCATTTTTAGTTATTTTTATTATTAAAGTAACTCACATATTCTAAATAGGTTATTTTTCAAATTACCATTCTAGTTACACTATTTTAATCTTTTACATATACTAAAAAGTCACATAACATTTAAAACACATTTAAACACTTATCTTCTTAAGGCCTACCTACTTGGATTTCATCACCAAGGGAGAAGTTGACTTGGTTTTTTTTCCAAGTATAAATATGTGGTTAATGGTATATATTTTCAAAGCACCTAACACCCTTATCATAATGGGATTTGAAGTGAGGGATTACACCCCAATAAAAATCAAGTACCATTACCAACATAGATCCTTTTTAGTCTAAACATCTTGAAACCATCTATAAATTACATTTATAGTTCCCTATTCTAGCTAACTCTCATATAAATTTTAAATC
The DNA here is from genome assembly GCA_037957365.1 of Torreya grandis. Lineage (NCBI taxonomy): Eukaryota > Viridiplantae > Streptophyta > Pinopsida > Cupressales > Taxaceae > Torreya > Torreya grandis. The sequence goes on along the minus strand of JARHVA010000147.1, from coordinate 6,390,910 downwards.
AACACTTTTTAATAATCAAATAACACTTAGGAAGACCACTTAGTTAGAATTTAATTTTTAGTTGATTACTTGCTCTCTGATCATTGCATTGAAAAAACTTGAATTAGCCAGTATTGGTTCAAGATTTTGTGTTGTGTGCCCTAATTGGATCATTCGCATTGATCTTATTATTTTTCTGCTTGATTTCATTCTTTCTTTCACTTATCTTGAAAAAAAAATCCATTTTTTAGAACACTATCATTTTGGTCAATACAATATCTTATATACTATATTTTTCCTCCTACCATCAATAAATAATTGACCTATATAATTGTGTCTTCTTATTTCTTCCCTTTTTGGTTCTTTGTCTAGTAGTACATAGTTAACCTAAATGACTATGTATCCTTATCAACCTATTTTATCTCCTTATTTACAATACATATTTGACCTTCACAACTATATATTCATCTTTGCCTATTGAGTTACATCTCATAGTTGACCTGCATGACTATGTATCCTTTTCATCACTTTGTATTTACATCATATTTGTCCTTCTTAACTCCTTTATCTCATTAACTTCATGTTTGAGGATAACACAAATTTTAACTGAAAAGATATGATGAGATTTACCATCCCTAATAGTTTTTCACATAAATAGCTTATGTCTCCTAATATAGATAAAAGTAATGTGCATGTGGTTACTTGTACTACAAATTATGGGACTCCTCTTCATACATATTCAATACACAACCCTCTATTATCCTTAGAAGATCATCTTGAATTAGAGTATACTCCATAAATGATTTTCTTCATTAATAATTTTACTAAACATCAAGGAAAATACTCTTCTATTAGTTATCATCTTATGATAAGTGGTCAAACAAAATAAACCCATTCACATGCCCCCACATTCTCACATGAATTTTAGGGTACTAGTTTCTTTTCCTCTCAACCTCTTCTTTATCTTTTGACCCCTTCTCATAATATGACCTCTTATTCCTTGATTTCCTCGACCTCCAAACCAAGTATCTTGAATAACTTGGTAAGTTCAACATCTAGTGGGACTTTTCCAAGACCCACTCTTCTTAATTCTTTCCCTGGTTCATAATTTTCTACCCATGATAATCATGCCACTAGTTCTTCTTCTTATAATCCTTCTACTAGTGCATCTTTTGTAACACAAGCAAATCATGGCACTAGTGCATCCTTTGATAATAGTTTCTCTCAAGATACTAATAGCATACATGCCACTACTCATAGTGGTACTCAAGACACTAGTACCAACACTAATGCTTTACATGCTACAAATAACACTACTCAAACCCATCAACTTTTGTTGAAAACTCTTAACCAAATGAGAACTTTTAAAGATAATAATGCCAAAAAAATTATGAAAATATAAAATCATCTTATTCATCTCCAAAATCACCCTTAATAGGTTCCATGTGAAGTGTATAACCAAAATTACCCCCACCTACCCTTATGGATTCCCATGGAAATATTATCCCTCAACCTCCTCTTGTTAACAAAATAATCAAACACCTTCAAAATGAAACACTTATCCCTCAAATTTATAAAATTGATATAGGAGGTATCACCCTAACATTAACTATAATGGGTCAATCGATACTACCGTACACTTAAAAACATTTATAAATCTATACAAAGATTGGGTTAAGTTAAACACTTTTGCTACTACCAATATATTAGAAAAAACCCTCTCCAAAGACAATTTAGATTGGTGTAACTAATACAAATCTCATTCCATCACTATTTTGGAAGATATAGTCAATTATATAGTATAATAATTTCAAACTATTGACCTCCATGAAAATACCTTGGATCATTTTTTTAATTATGAGCCACTTGAGATGAAAACTACACAAGCTTTCATCAAATGGTGGAAGAACATGTCTAACAAGTGTGAACACAACATTGTAGATGATAACCAATTTCATTTATTCACCAATTATATCTATCCTAAGTTGAAATATTGGGTCAAGACTATTTTTCCATGATATTTTGAAGAGGCCATCAACCAAGCCAAGCACCAAGATTTCCTCATGCATCAGTTTGAACCATCCCAACCTCCTATGAGAGCTAGTATTCTCATCAAAAATAAAAATCATCATATTAATAATGATGGTATCACTAATTACTATGATACCATTCATAATATTCAATCTATTTCTCCTGACCATTCTCTAGAACAAGTTTCCCCTCTAAACCACATCCCTAATCCTCACATTTATCCAATAAATAACATTAATGTTTGTAAGATATTATCCTTAGTAGAGTTAAAAAAACATCTACCAAGGCATATTCCATGAGATCTTGATGCCACTCATCCCATGAAATCATGGTATGATCCAAATAAATTCTATTGGTTGCATGCTAGTTAGGGTCACTCTCATGAGACTTGTAGGCAATTGCATAACTTAGCTATGGATTTCCTCGTTGGTCCCGATTTCAACCATTATTATCTCATTTGTAAACATAAAAAATATTATGACATATTTGTCAAAGATCATGAAACATATAAAAACTCAAGCTTTGAACTAAGCTAATGTTCATATATCAATATACAAAGACCTTCTTCTAAATCACCAAGACAATAATGATAAGCCTACCGCTCTCACTAATAAAATTTATAGTCTTATAGACCCAAATCCTAAAGGGAATATGTTCAACATGAATAATATGATAAGGGTAGTTTCTTTAATTAATTATCATTCCACACACACTCATCAATCATCACACACTTTTTTTGCTATCCAAGATTCTTCTCCAACTTACCTAATAGAGTTGGGGAAAAAAGAGCTTATCTCTTTTGATGAACCACTTCTAACACCTCCATTGGATAACACCTTTCATAACATTTATACAATTTATCCAACTTCTTTACCCATCTCCAATAATATTCAACCTTTTGACACTACTTATTCAAATACATTATGAGATAATCCTAAATCAACTATCTCATCTTTTCACTGTATTCAACCAACTTGTTGCCAAATTAATTACCCACATCATATCTATATACACATAATATTTTCAAACTTTTATCACTTACTGATGCTATTTATCTTGTAATAACCCATCAAGTATTAATATCTCTAAGTGAATGCCTTAAGGGGTGAACCAAGAAAGGGGTAGATAGTCCATTGGTGCTTTGTAGGATTGTTGTTCATTTTACCAGTTGTTATCTACACACTTGTCTCTTAGAAACCATATCCCTAAACTTGTTATTATCTATTGCATACTCCTGAGTCAGTTTCTACCTTTTGTACCCATTTTCATAACCTTAACCCCCTTTTAAATATTCATTGTACTAGGTGGATTGCGTTGACCCTATATAGTTTTGGGTAAAATTCATTTAGGGAATAGGTCGACTCTTGGCTGACCTAGCCTATGACCTAGTGAATTCTTATCCATAATTATAATAGGTAGATTGGGTCAACCCTATTAGCTAGTTTTTTTGAAAGGTCTTAGGGTTAAATAAATATATATATATATATATATATATATATATATATATATATATATATATATATATATATATATATATATATATATATATATATATATACAAGTTCATTTCACCATTATTTATATAAGAGAAGAAGTAAGATCTATTGTGCATCTACTTATCCACCATTCTATTTGAGGATCAAACTTAGGGTTTCATAATTTCTTTAGAGATGTATATCTTGTCTTGTGGATAAGTATTTTGGATGCATTGATAGGTTATGTATCATAGATTTGATTTTTCTTTGTAATCCTTACATATCATAAAAATCTCTTATGAATCACCTTAGCCAAGGGAGAGATTAAGGATCGGTAGGTTCATCTTCAAAGGTAAATATTCTTAACTTTGTTCCTCTTTTATAAAAGTAGATAGATATGCATTTGTACTTCTCTTTCATATATTATGATTCTATATACATTGACATGAGCATATGTCTCTTATGCATTTTTAATTTTATTATTTCTAACACCTACTTTGTGCCATAAGATTTGGTGAGCACTATATTAGACTTGACCTTACTTTTTATTAGTTTAGTGAATATAAAACATATTACCTAGATAGAGTTATTGCATTATTGTGCCTAACTAAAGACTTTGGAACCCTCCCTAGCAATATGTATTGAGATAAGAGATACCCTAATTGGGTTTAGTGTATCCCCATATTGGTTATGTTTTTGATTATCTAATGTATCCCCATCATAAGTGTATGGTATGATTTATCTTCTCCAAGTTAGGATTTATTTATAGACATGATGCATTTATGATTACATAAATTTTTGTGAACCTAATTTTAATCTAACCTTTTTATTTTTTATCTCATTTTTTTCATTATTTTATCATTTTATTTATCTATATTTGCAATACTAGGTCAATAGTGTCAGTATAGTTATAACTTTTATATGTAGGTTTAACACATAATCACATCAATATGACTCTATTCTTTCTATGTAGGTCTTCATCAAATAAGGTAACTGGATTGAATAGGTCAACATAATATTCTTTTTCACTTCTAGATAACAAACTAGGTTGACATTGTCAACTTAGTATTGTAGTCATCTTTTAGATAACAAACTAGGTTTACACTATCGACTTAGTATTGCAGTCAGCATCCAAGTAAAAAACTAGGTTCAAAATTTCAACTTAGTCATTTTTTATATGCTTTAACAAGTAGGGTTTCATAGAACTAGGTCAACCTAGTCAACTTAGTTGGTAGAACTTTTAAGTAGCTTAAATAGAAATTTTACAATTTATAATCATCTTTCAACCCACCAAGGTTCTTTCTCTCTTTCTCTATAATTTTTGTTATTCATTACAGTTCTATTTTTCATAGTTTATAGTCTTTAAAACTACCATGATATAATAAACTAGGTCAAATCTATTGACCTAGTTCTGTATTATGTTTTGTAGCTAGAAGACTAGGTTGACATTGTCACAGTAATTCTTAATAGACCCTTGATTCAGTAGTACAATAATGACATTGTCAACTCTATTTTGTGATTTTTGTATACACTATCATCTAAACTAATATTATACTATGTTTAAATTTGGAATTAATTCTTATATGCTAGTAATTACTTCATGCATTATATTTAGTTGCTTGCATTCTTAGAATAGATCACATAGTCAAATTAGGTGGTTTTTCAACATACCATTTATTTTACCTATTTTTATCTTTCTTGTACACACTACCAAATCACATAATCTCAAAATGCATTTAAATACTTGTCTACCTAAGGACTACCTATTTGGATTTCATAACCAAGGGGGAAGTTGACTTGGTTTTTTAGCCAAGTATAAACATGTGTTTAATGGTATATATTGGCCTAACACTTGAAACCATTATCATTGTGGTGTGTGAAGTGAGGGGGTAGGTCCTAATACCAAGCTAATACCATTTCCAACAAAGATCCCTTTCAACCTAAATGTTTTGAAACTATCCATATATTAATATTTAGTTTCTTGCTTACAACCAACTTCATATCACATCTAAAATTATACTCTAATAATCTAAAAACATTTAGGATGACCACCTAGCTAGCATTTAATTTACAAGATGACTTCTTTCTCTTTACTCAATTGTATGTTGTAATGTAAAAACTTGCATTTGCCAGCATGGTGTAAGGTTTTATGACGTGTGCCTCAATTAGATCATCTTTATTGACCAAATTTATTATGTGTTTACTTCCATTTATTTATTTCAAATTACATTGCAAAAATTTTCCTATTTTTACAAAATTATAATCTCTATCGACATAGTCTCTTATAGATCAATTTACTTGTCTCCCAAGCATACTAAGTAAACTGTGTCAACTTAGTATCATTTAGAACTATCTCTCAGGGGCATACTAAGTTGATTGTGTCAACTTAGTATCATTTATAATTGTGTCCTTAGCATACTAAGTTGACTATGTCGACGTAGTATTATTAAAAAATGTCTCCCTAACATACTAGGTTGATTATGTCGACCTAGTATCATTCAACATTGTCCCTCTTTTTGGCCTAATTTTGTCCTTATTTTTCCTCTTATATTTTTGATATCCACTCCTACTTGGCATCATGAAGCCTCTTATCAAATTCTTTCTTGATAGTCTCAAGCCATTCCAAATTTACATGGGTTATTCCCTCCTACCCCACCTATCCACCATAGAAGATAACTCTTTATGGTGCAGCTCTTCATCACATTTTTATAAATCTTCTCAATATCGATCTACCCCATAGAATATAGTAGATCTAAATAATCATATTAGATAAATCCTAAACCATGAAAATAATATACCTTATACCAAATTTACACCTTCCAAACCTAGAAGTTGTAAACTCATTAACCCATCTACATCAAATGTTTGAACCTCACATTATATTTCACCTCTTACAACCAATGTTCACAATCCTCTTGTTACACCCATAACAAGATCACCAAGCCTTATCACTTTTAAAAGTAACATTGATGAAACCACTCAAATTTATAATTTATATGATTCCAACTTATTCAAAAACTTTGGTGATAATATTATTTACACTTCTACCAAGAATTGTGGATTTACAAATCTTCCTTTTTTAACCACAATTAAGACAAATAACTCTAATTTTGTGAATTCTCCACCTACAAATAATCCTCTTCCCACCAAAAATAAAAATACTATTCCTAACAACACTAATAACCCACCTTAAAATCCATAAATAGACACAACTCAAATTCTTGCATAAATAGTTCAATAAATTACCATCATACAAATAACTAATCATTCCCAAGTGATGCAAATGCAAAAACATTTATTACACATGACTATTCAACCACTTCAAGTCATCATGTCTTAACTAAATCAAATTTTTTTCCCTCCTCCTCTTAGATATGCCAATGAGAATAACATCCATCAACCTTCAATTAATCACAAAATGCTTCAACATCTTCAAAATGAACCTTTCACCCCATTCATTTCATCCATATATATTTTAAAAATTTCTCCAACTATCACATATAATGGAACTAAGGACCCTACTATCTTTATTAAGTCTTTTTTAAATCTCTATAAGGAATGGGTCCAAACTAATACCTTTGCTACCACCAGAATCTTAGATAAAGCCTTTGTTGGTGATTCACTTGAATAGTACAACCAAATTCCTAGACATTCCATCTCATAACTAGAGGATTTAGTCCATGATCTAGTGAATGAATTCTAACATGATGACCCTCCTAAAAATTACCTTAGCCATTTCATCAATGCCAAGTAACTTCCTAATGAATCTACTTATACTTTCATCAAATGATGGAAATATATAGCTCACAAAGTGGACCATAATATGAATGATGATACTCTTTAAAAACTATTTGTTACTATTCATAAAGATTTCCTTTAATATAAAGTTTAAATTGTTTCACCTATAACTTTAGAATAAGTCGTAGACCCAAAAAAAAAGTTAAGACATTCTCACGACTCAATTCAAAACACCTCAAACAGCTACTAAAGAACCTTTTCAATCATTTTCTCATAACATTAATTCATCCAAGCCTCCCTAAACTCAAAATAGAGCATTTAGTTCAACCAATTTTAACCCAACCCACCCTCCCTTGATTATAGAACAACTTAAGAAGAAATTACCACCTTATAAATCCATGGGCTTTGATCCTTCCAAACCTCCTCCAAAATAGTGCAATATTGATAAATTTTGATGGTGGCATGCTACTATAGGTCATTCTTATGAGTCTTGTCATGATCTTCATCGATTTATTATTTCTTCCTTGCTTGGTCCATATTTTTAATCTTGATACTCTCATAAAATAATGTTATAAATACTATCCTCAAACTTCTCAAATTCAATCTAAAGAACCAAAATCACATCAACATCAACTACCTAATTAACAAAAATAATTATCCCATACCTACACCTCATCTTCTAGCTTTTTTCAAACCATAGTTGAACCTTATTCCTACACCAATATAGAAAGGATCACTAACATGAACAACTTTAAACATATTGTTGCATCCATTAAACATTAACCTCTTAGGTCACATGAACTAAAGGAGTACATAGTTCAAATGCCTACTACAAAGAATATCATACATGGTCCTCCTTTACCTCCTTTTACTAGTCATACATCTCTTACACATCCTATGTCACATTTAACATTCCTAAAATATAACAAACAAACATATTTACCTATCTCTGGATGCACCTACCAACCCAATGCAAAACATTCTAATGATTCAATATTACCTCACCACACCTCACATGTTGGGGTAGTTTGTGATGCCCATCCACATGTCCCTTTCAACTTTGGAGCATTTTGTAATGCCCATACCTACATCTAATTACCCATTGGGTCATTTTATGATTCTCACTCTTATTATACAATACATAATTACAAACACATTCATCTTTAATAAACCTTTTGAGACTTATAAACTTGTATTTAACATGCTCATATGTAATATAGACGTTACCATAGGTCTTACTTGTTATTTTTTGTCTCATGTTTCTTTGTTTTTTGTGAACTTTACTTCTTTTAGTCACATTTTACTAGCATCATTTTTTTCCTTTATGTTCTTTGGTTTTCTTAAAAATTACATTTGGAACTTTTTTTCACTTTGGTCCTTATATATCTATTTCATTTTTGTCTTTTTATGTCATTTTTTTACCTTAGTATCTTTTATTATTATTTATCACCCACCTCATTGGTGTTCAAATGTGAGATGAAGTGTAATACCATTAATAGGACCTATCTCTCCTCACAAATTACCATAATAAAACATATTTAAACCACTTTTTAGGATGAATACTACATTTATTAGTACTTGTGTAACATCTATTGTAGGTTAGTATGGCTTCTCTAATGACATGAATATCATAGCATAGTTCCATCCCTTTCATATAACTATTTTACCTCTTTGTGATTAGATACAAGCATATTAATCATTGTATTACTTATTACATATATGGATATCTTATGATCCCCATATTTCTCTTATTTACTTTCATTTGAGGCTCACATCAGTCAAATTTGAGATTAAACACTTACTTGTGGGCAAGTCTAGGAGTCTTTAGACACCTTGGTCTTTAGGTCCTTTTCTCTAGTGACCAAGTGTAATCTCTCTTATGTTTTTAATCTTTAAAACCCATGTTTAGTTTTTCAAATTTGTATGGAAGAGGAATAGAAAAATCCAAAACAAGTTAAAAGCCAAATCATAAAATACAAATAAAAGGAAATGATCCAAAAAGGAAACATTCAAAATTCTCAAAAGTTAAATCACACTAAAAGACATGATTCCAAGCACATCTCCTTTCTCTAGTCAAATATCAAACTCCAAAGTTGGCCTCATGATAGAATCAAGGTCCATTGGGGTACAATAGGCTAGTATATTAGAAAAGGAGAATAAAGAGATATTTTAGTGCCACCTACTTTCTCACACAAGTATCCAATCCTCATAGTAGACTGATGGCTCTATAAGGGGTGCTAAAGAATGGGGAACACATTATGGGAAGGTAGGTCCATTTTAATTTTCATGAATATACCCTTCATGGGGTGATCTATATACTTCATTTGTTAGCCTAATATTTTTGTTCATTGGTCAAAATGTCCCAAATCCTTTGTTTTGATAGTTATTAGTCTTTATCACTTGCCTAGTGTGTCTCATTCTTGATAAATATGTTTACATCACCCATGTTGTGCCTCAAATTCTTTATTTACATCATATTTTCCTTATATTCCCCTTATTGGATATTGCTTTTAGATGATCACATCCTTGAATACATCTACCTTATTATGCCTTTTGGTTTATAGTTTTTGAGTTGCATTGTAAAACCTTGGATAGGACCAGGGTTTCCTCAACAAACACCATTACACCATTTTCTTGCCACACCATGTCATTGTCAAACTAGTCATGTCATTAGGTGGTTGTGTTTTCTTACATTATATCTCAAAACAAGCACTAATTTTGATTTTTCATCCTTTAGAGCTTTTGATTTTCATCTATTTATCATGTTCTTGTTTGATTTTTGTGGACTTCACTTATCTTACATATTACATTTGGCATTATTACATGTTTATCTTTATGTATGACTTCTTAATGTTTATCTCACATATTGAATTATATTTCATTTTTAGTCATTCATGTTTTTCTTTATGTTTGATTTGACATGCTTATCTTACATGAGGTTACTTTTCATTTTCTTACATATCTTTATTCAAGTTCTCTTACATGGATATTTCATTTTTCATTCATATTTTACATACTTCCCATTGTAATTTAGTATGTTCTACATTCCTTTTTCCCATTTATGTTTACATGCTTCCCAATGTGATTTAGTATGTTCTACATTCCTTTTTTCCATTTATGTTTTACATGCTTCCTAACGTGATTTAGTATGTTCTACATTCCTTTTTTCCAATTATGTTTTGCATGCCTTTCAATTTAATTTGATGTGTTCTACAATAATTTGTCATTCATTTTCCATAATTTTATCATTCATTTTCCCTCAATATTTTGGTTCTAACCTTGCCTTAACAATCTTAATTTGTCAATTTTCCTAAGACCCTAATATCTTTGTCTCTACTAGCTCTTTTTCCAAACTGTAAACTATTATAGAATTGTGACATCATAGAGAATCATTTCCACTACTATATGTCTATATTCCAAACATTTTAATTTTTTGTAATATTTTGCAGTAATCTCTATAGGTTCACCTAATGTTACTCATATTAGATGCCTTCACACCTCTCACAGTCTCCTTCTTTATCTACAAAACTAAGGTAAGTAAGGGTATGTGTTTTTCAATTCTATCCTTTCATTTATCTTATTTTCTCTTACTATATTTTACTTAGCATCAACATTATGTGTCATCATGTTTTATTCCCAAAACACCATCCCATGTTGCACCTATGTGACACATGATGAGATTCAAGTGAGGCATATGTATAGACATAATATTTTAAAAAAATTATCACTTACTAATTATCTTTATCTTATAAGAACCCATTGAGTCTCAATCTCTCTAAGTGCACGTCGTAATGGGTATATCAAGAAAGGGGTGGGCAAACCATTGGTTCTTCAAAAGATTGTTATTCCTACTTGTTATCTACACACTTGTCTCCTAAAAACCATATCCTTAATCTTTTCATTAATTATTACACACTCCTTAGTCACTTTCTACATTTTATCCCTATTTTATTAACCTTAACCTCCTTTTGATTATTCACTATACTAGGTTGACTGGGTCAGCCCTATATATTTTTAGGTAAATTTCATTTAGCATCTAGGTCAACTCTTGGTTGACCTAGCCTATGACCTAGTAAATTCGTATCCATAACTATGCTAAGTTGACTGGGTCAACCCTATCCACTAAAAATTTAAAAAAGGATTAGGGTTAAATACACCTATATATACAATTTCATTTTTCCATTATTTAGAGAAGAGAATAAGTAATATCTATTACACATCTACTTATCCACCATTTTACTTGAGGATATAACTTAGGGTTTCATACTTTATTTAGAAATATGGATCCTATCTTGTGGATAAGTATTTTAGATGAATTGATAGGTTATGTATCCTAGATCTTATTTTTGTTTTTCATCCTTACATATCACAACAACCTCTTGCAAATCACCTTGGCCAAGGGTGAGATTGAGGATCAGTGGGTTCATCTTCAAAGGTAAGTATTCCTAACTTTGTTTCTCCTTTGCAAGAGTAGATAGATATACATTTGTACTTATCTTCCATGCATTAGGATTCCATATAAATTGACATTAGTATATGTCTCTTATGCATGTTTAATTTTATTGTTTTTAACCCCCACTTTATGCCATAAGCTTTAGTGAGCACTAAATTAGACATTACTTGACTTATTATTTTAGTGAATATAAATCATAGGAACTAGTTAGGTTTATTACACTATTGTGTTTGATTGGAGGATTTAGAACCCTCCCTATCATTGTGTATTGTGATAAGAGTCCCTTAATTGGGTCTATTGAATCCCCATATTGGTCATGTTCCTGATTATCTAATGTATCCCCAATCAGAAGTGTATGGTATGATCTATCCTCTCTAAGTTAGGATTTATATAGACACGATACATTTCTAATTGCATACACTATCAACACAAATTTACATGCACTTTTGTTCCTTCCAAGGAACTCCTCCAACACTATGTACCTCTATCCAATAGTCCCCTTATGGGTTATGATGAATAGGATTCTATCACAAAACCTACTAATCTCATATCTAAAATTACATTATTTGAACTCATGTGGACTTATCCACATCATTTTAATTTCCTTATGTAACTCCTATTCAAAATGAACATCCCGCATCCTCCCTTAGCAAGATGTGAAGCTACCTTATTTGGATTAGAAGATAGCATTTTACAATAGTGTGAAGAAAAGTCTATACATGTTGATAAAACAATGGACACTTATATCTCTCAAATTCCCCATTGATTTTATGATTCCAGATGAGATTCTACTTCATATAAATGATCCTCCCCTCTTTATAAGCATTCAAATTAGTGACATCCAATTCAAGTGTACCTTGATTTAAGAGGGTTCAATTACTTTTTTTAGCTCTCTCAACTTTATTAAAACCCTTGGATATGCTAAGTGTAATATTAATTACACACACATCATGTGTCAAGGTTATGACCAAAGGAAATTGACTTCCTTAGGTTGTGTATGGTTCCCTATCACCATCCCACCTATCACTATTCAAGTGAAGGTTATGATATTCAATTTCTCTCTCTTATAACATCTTACTTGGTATACCATGAAATCATCACATGAGGGATATTTCCTCTTTTACCTAAAAATGTGTTAAGTTCTATCACAATGGTGGAATCTATAGGATTCAAAGTGACACTAACCTTTAGAATTTTGGACAATTTTAAGACTGTGGTGTATTCAAAATTGCAACCCTTGAACCCTTGTTGAGAATTCCACTCCAATAATCATAATGGTTTAATTTCCTTATCAAATCTATGAAATATTACCATGGTCACCCTAAAATCATTAGGAATATACCACCTAACCTCTTATATTCCAATGGTGATGAGCCTGATGAGATCAAACTCAAAATAAAAACTTTTGATCTCTCTCTTCATCTCATTTTTGAGCTTCCACATTCTCTAAAGCCACATTCGAATCAACCATCTAATGATGATATACATGTAGTATTAACTAAAACTTGGAACTCTATTCATCATACCACTTCTAATGAGAATGTCATCCCTACTTTCATTTTTGATCTTTATACACCCAAATATGATGATGGTTATACCTTAGATGACCCATTTTTAGGAGACCTTGTTCAAGCTCAATATGTAGAGATCATTCATTTTTGTTATTATTTCCATTTACATTATCAAATTTTGTCTTATATATTTCTTAGATTTAGCATTTCCCCTCTTATTCACAAGGTAGAGATGGTGTGCACACCTCCTATTTTTGAATAAGCTCTTAGGAGAATGCTTATGGATCATGTTATCATTGGTCCCTATTACTCTACTAAATATCGAGACCCTTATTATTGGCTTTCCCTTGATATGCTTGTGTAATCATATAAAATGTGAAATTGGATGACTTAGGCATGGATAATAGCAGCCAACCCATAGGTCCTCTTTCTTTCTCATTCAACCCTTCTTATCTACACTTTCATTGATTCCCAATCACCTGTAGCTTCTCAAACTTAGATTTTTGAGACCTAGGTATCCCTCTCAGACCCAAATCCATCCCTTCAAGTCTTATCTTCCTAGGAAAATAGAAATAAACTTGGACATGACTGTCATAACTTAGGGGTGTCCCATCTTTGATGTTGTTGTCTAAGTTCACTTTAGCCTCAAATGGTTAGATTTTACTAATTCCTTATCATTCCCCTTATCAACCTAACACAAGCTCATTTAACCCATAATTATTAGTTTCCCTATAAAATACCATTAAATGTCCATTTAGAAGTGTTGGTACTCATTCATAAGAAAGAAGCAAGAATATAAATAAGTACACTCAAGCACTCTTCCCTATTATCTGCATACAACCTTCCAAAACCAATTCAAGCCTATTCAAGCACTCATACAAGTCCCTAGTCATCTAAAGTACATTATAGTTTGCATTATAGTAGAATATATCACATAATTACACCAATCACTTAAAATGGGATAACTACATTAGCTTGATCCCTCTTCAAAGTATTGATATATAGGTAACATGCCCACACATGGGGTGTAAAGTGCATCCAATGTATCCTTTACACACTAACACCTTCATCTCTTTCTAAAGTTTTCTACTCAAGTTCAAGCACCAGGAGCTCCTAAGGGTTTTGAAGATTGAATAAGTCACATAACAAGCTCTACACAGACCTAGGCTCTAATATTTCACTACCAAGGTGTCATAGGCCTACCAAATATAACCTAAAAAATCTAGACCACTAGGATAATAGTGCAAAAAGTGGACAATAGTGCCATAAATGGACAATAGTGCCAGAAGTGGACTATGGTGCCAAGTAGTATGGTGTCCTATGTCTAAAACTCCTATCTAATCTAGAAATAGAGTTCTGGGTCCTATTCATGATAGTCTACCATCCTTACACAATAAATTTTAGACCCTACATCATCTATTTTAGCCCATAATAAGATAAGCTTGATTTATTTACATTTATTTATATTTTTAAAAAAGGCCAAATACATATCTATATATACAAATCAGTAGGCTAATTGAGACACATTAATTATTGATTTACATTTACTTAGACCTTTATTTACTTAGGAAAATAGGTAGGCTGATATTACCTAGGGCCATAGCTTTACTACTCAAGCTAGCTCCCCTTCATATAGTTTATATTCTCAAACTCCTCCAGCAATTGGATGTTTACAAGTATGTACTGGATGTAACCCTTCATAATACTAGAATTCCTATTTCTACTGAACTATCCTATGTTGCATCCATTATCAACATAATGCAATGGATGAAGAACATATCTCTTTTGAAAAAGAGGATTTACCCTCGTAACACATCATTGAATAACATATACCTTTGTATAGTCAATTATGAAATAATGATGCTAGGGTCAAAAGAATACTAGTGGATAATGGTTTAGGCCTTAACATTTGTAACATCTCATTTTTTAAGCATCTTAAAATATAAACTCATGATCTAGACCATTATGATATAAACATCAGAGGTTTCAAAAACATCCAATGAAAAGTAATGGGTCAAATAACACTTAAACTTATGTTAGGGCCCAATACATTACCAATCACCTACCAAGTCATACTAAATGACCTTAATTATAACTTATTACTTGGTAGACCCTGGATTCATGATATGTATGAAGTTCCTTCCACACTCCACACTTGTCTAAAATTTAGTCACAAAATTTACATATACATGTGCCCAATAGACCACAAACCTTTTAAATATTTTCAAGTATTTAATCTCCATAGAATTATATTTTGCACTTTAATCTAGGTATTATACCTACATAATCAATTACTCCTAATGCATCCTCAGACCATACACAAAATTAGATAATTCCAAATTCTATCATACCACCTACACTAGAGAAGCAATTCAGTTCACCATTTATACTCAAATATCTAAATAAGATGGGATATCAAGGCAAAGGACTTTAAAAACATGAACAAGGAATAGTCAAACTAATTGAGGCATCTAAACAACATAAATTATAGGGGCTAGGATATTAGTTATACCTTAACCAAAACAAATCCTCTCCCACCCTTTCACAACACCATGGGGTAAATTTTGTTATATTATTATGCCCTTTAGATTAAATAATGCTAAGGACACATATCAGCTTACTATGACTCACATATTTCATGACTTAATTCACCATATTGTCAAGGATTACATTAATGATATACTAGCTAAATACAAACAAGGATGACATCATGCTATTGATCTACAAAATGTTTTTACATGACTTAGACAATACAACATATGATTAAACTAAATAAACATGTATTTGGAGTTACATCAAGAAAACTCCTAGGTTTCATTATATCTCAGTGTGGCATAGAAGTTGATCTTAATAAAGTCAAAGTTATTATTGATATGCCAACCCTTACCAATCTAAAAAAAAATTGATCCCTCCAAGTTAATATCCAAGAAATTCATTGTTTCATAACTCAAATTGATGATAAAACACAATCCTTTATGTAATTACTAAATAAAGATACAAAGTTTATTTTGGACTAAGCTTATCAAAATAGCTTTGACATAATCAAGCAATATCTCCTTAATCCACCTATTTTAGTCCCACCTATCCAAGACAAGCCTTTCCTTTTTTATATTTCTATAATTGATCATGCATTCGGAGCACTATTAGTAAAACATGATTATCAAAATACCAAACATGAAGTTTATTACATCAGTCACTCATTGGTCAATTATGAAAAAAATTATTCCCTAATAGAAAAATTATGTTTAGCATTATTTTTGGCCACACAAAAACTCTGACATTACATGGTCAATAATGAAACATAATGACAAAATTAGACCCTCTAAATTTATTACTAGTACAACCATATATTTATGGATGCATCCCAAAATGGGTTATGTTATTGATAGAATTTGACTTAAAAATAATCCTCCATAAATTGATTAAGGGCCAAATCATTGTAGATCATTTGGTAGCTGCCCCACTATTAGATATCAACCCTTTAACTGACATATTTAGAGATGATTTAATTTCATATTATACTCATGCAAATACTTAGACCATGTTATTTGATGGCTCTTGATGTGCATCTAGTTTAGGTATGGGCATTATCTTTATCAATCCCTCCATACATACAATTCCTATAACATACTAATTAAGTTTTTCATGCACAACAACACAAAAGAATATGAAGCACTCATATTAGGACTATTTTATACAAAACCCCTCAAAATCAAATCTATTCAAATATTTGGGGATTCCTAACTGGTGGTTAATCAGGTCAATGATGTCTATCAAACAAAAGAACACCTTATCCCATACTACAATATGGTACAATGTCTATCCTCATAATTTGATTATTTTTCTATTAAGAGCATTCCTTGATAAGATAATAGATATGTACATATAATGGCTAGTATGAAATCTATAATTCTTATTGATTTCAATGATGACAAATTAATATTTATAAATAAATGATTAAAATCATCATCAATATCTAACATATATTTGATTACTCTCTCTATTTTAGATACCACACGAAGCTTTGTAACCTAGAATGATTTACTAAAATTTACAAATTTCTCAATAAATCTATTACACTAGACACTTTCACCTCAAATGACAAATGTAAGTTACAAAAGCAAGCACTACATTATGTAATCATTAGTGGGGACCTTTTCAAATGAACCTTTGATGGACACTTACTATGGTGCTTAACCTTGACAAAATCAAAAATTTCTCTAACTCAAATACATGACAATGAATATGATGGTCACTTTAGTAAAAAAACCATGTCACACAAACTTATCTGATAGGGGTACTACTAGCCTACCATGGAAGATGAATGTTTACAATACATAAATCTATGTGATAAATGTCAATGACATAGTAATCCATAGCATGCACCATCACAACAATTATAACCTATTGTCTCTCTATGGCTATTCATGTTATGGGGATTTGATCTCATTGGAAAAATCAACCCTGAGTCTACTAATGGACATAAATTCATAGTAAATGCCAAAAAATACTTTAATAAATGGGTGGAAGTAGTTCCACTTCAATCTCCCATAAGAAAAGACATTTATAGTTTTATCATGACCCATATTATTTCACACTTTTTCCTACTTATCGTTATAATTTTAGACAATGGAACATCATTCAAAAACAAAACTATCAAATGTTTTGTACCAAATACAAAATCAAACACACATTCTCCACTCTATACTATCCATAAGGAAATGGTTAAGTAGAAGCCACTAATACAATAATTAATAACATCCTAAGCAAAATACTAACCAAGTTTGGTGATGATTGACACAATCAACTAGTTTTTGCACTATGGGCTTATCTTACAAGTATTCATACACCCACAAGGGCTACTCCCTATTCACTCATCTATGGTATAGAGGTAGTTATACCATTATAATTAGAAATTCCATCCCTTTATGTCTCCCTAAAAGGTATTCTCAATAATGACTAGTACCAAGAAAAGCATTTACACTAGCTCAAAAAATTAGACCATACACATATTCAAGATGTAGAACACCATAGAATACCAACATATACAATGAACCTATAATAATCACTTTCACATCAGAGAATTTGAAGTTAATGATCTTTTTCTAAAAGAAAACCTTCACAATGTCAATGCCAAATAAGAAACTAAAGGAAAATTTAAACTAAATTGGCTAGGTCCCTACATCATAACTAAAAAGCTTATCCCTAAAGTGTATCATCTAGTCTCACATGAAGGAAATAAAATAAAAAACCCAATGAAAATTATGCATCTATGCAAATTCCATGTATAGTATGTTCTTTCTACACATTTATTATACATAATGCCTTTTACATTTCCTATACATAGTTTAAATATTTTCCAAAATACAAAAACATTCAAAAAATTTCAAAAATGCCAAAAATATTTTGATTATATGCATAATCCATGCTTTACATCGCTAATATTATGCTATGAATTACATTTTCTATTTCATGATATTGTATGTCAATTTTTTACATTACCATGATTCACTTGATCTTCTTTGAGTGTGTGTAGTGACATCTAGATACTTGATTGCTTCATTATACCCATAGAGGGGGCATTCCTACTTCTACATTTGATACATACATTATTATAGACACCCATTGGGGGCATATTATACATGACTAAACCATCTAGGTTATGCCATTTCTACACCACACACTCTGAGTTATCATGCTGATGTACATTAATTTATAGCTTACACATAATACTATATTGACATCTCACTAGTATCTATCACTTGTGTATTTCTTGGCATATACCTAGTATTGTAATACATATGTTTTTTATACTCTCACAGTTGTTTTGATTAGTTAGATGTGTTTATCTTTTTCTAATTATTACATACTTATTTTCTTGTTTAGTGTAGCTTAGGTGTTACATTTTCAATTCCAGCTTGTGCTTTAGGACATTTTTCAATGTCATTTGCTTCTTTTTCATGTGTGTGCCTTAGAACATTTGCCAATGTCATTTTTTTATACTCCTCTATGTGCCTATGGATTGTGTGCCAACTTTGCTTATTTCACTTGTATGTGTATGTGGTATTTGAACATGCCTTCCATGCTTGTTTCTAGTTTGAGTGATATGTGACCATGTCCCTTATTTTCATGTCCCCTTAGCCCATCAAGTATGCTTATTTATTATATCTATTTTATTATTACTTGTTTCTTGTCAGATGTGTGCAATGCCACGATCCATATCATGCATTTTTCTTAGCTTTCTTGGATGTCATGATGGACATCATGCTCCATCTCTCCAACTCACAACTAAAAATTAACATTTCCAGTTCTACTTCAATACATTGTACATGATTTCACATTATCATATCTATATCGGCATATCCCTATTAATCTAATAATATATCAGTAAAAACATTTTATATATATTGAAACATATTGTCAATTATCAAATTTTATATCATATATATATTCAGATTAGCACACTTGCAAGACTCTTTTCTTCTAAGGGTAGTCATAGTAGGTTTATCATTCCTACCCTAAGAATATGGGGCATAAAATAGGGGATTTTTCATCAAGATAAAAACTCCTAACAATTGAAACAACATTCAAACTAGTTAGCACAAAATCCAAAGGTCAAACTGGTCAAATCAAAGTAGAAAAATAGGAAGTCTTAGATCAATAGTCAATTTTCACACCAAACAACAACACTAAAAATGGATAGTAGCATTGAAAATGGATAGTAGAACCAAAAATAGGGGTTTACATAGTTTAGTACTCCTGTCTAAGAAGAAAAACTCTCAAGGTTTCTAGAAAAAGGTAAAAAGTTTATTTTAGGGATAGTTTTTGCACTTCTAGATCCTTTAAATTAAGTAGTTTTAGCATAGTTTTTTCAAATATATGGGGTTATCATGTGCAGCATGAAGTTTCTCACTTTCAGTTTAGATTGGGTAGTTGACATAACTTTCAAATCAAAATCCATGTTCTAGATATTAGTGATTGGGGGTAATGTATGTGACACATTGATCTTCTTTTATTTCCAAGTTCAATTTATTCCAGACATTCTCAATAGTTGCATGCCTTACTCCATTTTCAGGTGGTTGGAATCACATTCAAGTTAAACTTAATACAAGTTTATCTTTTTGAGTACTTGAGTTTGATTTCTTATAATCCTAGTACATCAGTTTTTGAGTGGCTTTCATACAAGCCTAATCTCCATCTTTCAAAATGGCCAAGAGTGGCCTAGTTTTCAACACACATTTGGCTATCCATGCCACAATGTAAGATTTATAGCACATTCACGGGCTCCATAATCCATCTCATATGACATATATTCTATACCAGTATCATTTCATAGTTTTACTTTAGGGGCAATAATGGAACCAAAGGGCTAGCCTTTATATTCTTGAGCCACCTATACAGAGGGATTGGACATATAGTCCAAATGTCAATTAACACACACATGATTCATTAACTTCATTTAGTTGGTGATGATGGACCTAAAGGGATATCCTTTGAATTCTTGAGCCACATTCTAAGGAATTGAACACTCTGCTCCATTAATGATATTACTCTTAATTTAGCATATGCTCAACACAATCCAACATCATAATAGGTGTTATATTGGCTCATGTACCTGATGAGGTGTACTTGTTCCTCTCTCTTCCTTTGCTTAGATTCTGTATCTTTTTATTTTAGATATAACATATCTAGTAAGAATTGATATACTTCATATTTTTATTTTTAGATTTACACATCACAATGTGCTCTCTCTACATACATCCAACATCACACATCTTCATGAGATTTTACCTTACAGGTAAGTACATGTATGCTTTCTATTTTTCCTTTATCCTAGTGTTTCATTTTTCTACATCACTAAAATAAAGGGGGGGGGGGGTAAATGTAATCATATAAAATGAAAAATTGGATGAATTGGGCATGGCTAATAGCACCCAACCTATAGGTCCTCTTTCTTGATCACTCAACCCTTCTCATCTATACTTTCATTGATTCCTAGTCACCCGTAGCTTCTCAAACTTACTTTTTTGAGACCTAAGCAACCCTCTCAGACCTAGATCCATGCCCTTAGGTCTCATCCTCCTAGGATAATATCATCTAACTTGGATAAGAGCATCAAAACATAGGGGTGTCTTATTTTTGGTTCTATTGTCCAAGTTCACTTTAGCTTCAAATGGTTAGATTTTATCAATTCCTTATCTTTTTCCCTATCAGCCTAATACATGCTCATATAATCCATGATCATAAATTTCCATATAAAATTCCATTCAATGTAAATTTAGAAGGGCTAATACTCATTCATAAGAAATAAGCAAGAATAAAAGTAAGTACACTCAAGCACTCTTCCCTATTCTCTACATACAATGTTCCAAAACCAATTCAAGCTTATTCAAGCACTCATACTAATCCCTAGTCATCCAAAGTACATTCTAGTTTCACATTATAGTAGCATACATCACATAATTACACCAAACATTTCAAATGGGAGAACTACATTAGCTTGATCCTTATTTAGAGTACTGGTATGTAGGTAGCATGCCCACACATAGGGTTTAAAGTGCATCCAACATAGCCTTTACACACTAACCCATCCATATCTTTCTCAAGTTTGCTACTCAAGTTCAAGCACCAAGAGATCTTGAGGGTTTTTAAGATTGAATCAGACACACAATGATCTCTATATAGACCTAGGCTCTAATATTTCACTATCAAGGTGTTACAGGCCTTTCAAGAAGGACCCAAAAAAGCTAGACCACCAAGACAATAGTGCCTGAAGTAGACAATAGTGCTGGAAGTGGAAAATAGTGCTAAAAGTGTAATATAACACTAAGTAGTAAGGTGTCCTGAGTCTAGTGCTCTTGTCTAATCTATAAATAGATTTATAGGTCCTATTTATGATATTATGCCATCCTTGCACAATAATTTCTAGACCTTACATCATCTCCTTTAGCCTAGAATAAACTAAGTTTGATTTCTTTACATTTATTACTATTTTAAGAAAAGGTAAAATACATATCTATTTACACAAACCAGTAGGCTAATTGAGACACATTAATTACTAGTTTACATTTACTAAGACCTTTATTTACTTAGGAATTAAACATCTAATTCCCAAACAAAATAAAACAACTTGCTACTATCCTTCAACCTTATGTGCATCCTTCCCCTCCCTCAGCTAAGCCTAGTCTAGATCCTATTCCCACTCTCCCTCTAGCTGAGTCTCTTCTTACCTCTTATCCTATTTCTCCTTTAGTCAAGCCTCATCTTGTCTCTCCACAAGACCCACCTCCCCTTGGTCATGGTTTTCTCCCTTTACCATAGCTTTCTTTTTTTCACATCTAATGGGTTGATCAGCCATACTATGATATTCATAGAGTTGCAAATCATTGGACTAGATATTGTAAATTGTACTAGCCTTCCACAACTTCTACTTCCACTCCTATTAGTATACTCACAAATTCTACAAATAAATGTATCTATTACTTCCACAACATAGATAATGATTGCTCCACTAATTATCATAAGCTTCAACAATATATAGACACCTTGCATCCTAATCTTCCTTAGGCTACATATAAGGTTATCCCTCTCCTAAAATTATTACCTGAGTATATTCCCAAATATGGGAAGGTATATTATCTATGGAACCAATATGGTACCCATCACATTTATCATTACCACATCAATAACATCACTAGGATCACCTTATGACCATTCTTATGCCTACTATCCCTCCTCCCATAGGTTGCCCATGTGATAAGGTTACCCCTTCTTCCGTTATGGTTCTTACACCTATGGCCTCTTCTCCACCTATAGTTTCTCCACATTTTGTTCTTCAACCCATGAATCATCCTTTACCTATGGTCCCTTCTCCACTAATGACTATTTCATGTCCCATAGATTCCAATCGTATTCCTTCTCTCGAGTATCCCATGCATGATGACCCTCACAAAAATAATCATTTAGATATTCCCACATTTTTTGTTGAAGAGATTTGATAAGAGGTATTTTCCCAATTTTCTCTAAAGATCAATGAGACCCTCATTGTAGTTAGATTCTAGCTTCATAGATAATTATTAGATGTTATGGATAATGTTTGTGGATAAATCTACTAGTATTTATAAACATAGCATGGCATTACTTCATTTATTTCTTAATTTTGGATTGGATGTGTGTTCTAAATTTATATTTATGTACCTTATATCATTTCAATTTGTGTCAAATTCTTACTTATCTTACATGGTTATTATATTTTGCACCACATGTTATCTATGGTGTCATTTCTTTCCTTATGTTCTCTTATGGATTATTTTTATGATTACATGATTTTTATCTATTCGTTAGTTTATTTCTAAGGAAGTCTTATCTCATTCTCATGAGTGTTTGATACATTATCTCTATAACATGGATAATCATTATTGTGACTTGGTTATACAAATCTTGCTCCCCTTAGTCTTCCTTATTTACCATGTGATCGGTTAGCAAAAATGTCATCTCTTTATAATCTCATTATATCAATCCATCTTGGATATACATTTATTCCCCTATTTTAATTTTATAAACTAAGCATACACATGGTTTAAACTTGAGATAACATGTTGGTTCATAGGTAAACCTAAGTGTTTTAGTTAGTCATGTCTTTGGATATTTAGCTTCCCATAGCCAAAGTCTAAATCTCATTAATGTGTATCACTTTATCTCTCATGATTTGTCATTCAAAGTTTGTATGGAGGAGGAATCTTAAAATCCATAAAAATTTAAAATTCAAATCATTTTAACAAAAGGAAGTGATACAAAAGGTAACATTCATAATTTCAAAAGTCAAATCACACTAAAAGACATGATTCAAAGCACATCTCTTTTTTATAATTGAAGATCAAACTCCAAATTTAGCCTCATGATAAATTTGAGGTCTATTAGAATTCAATAGGCTAGTATATTAGGAAAGGAGAATTAAAAAATCTTTTAGTGTTACCTACTTTCTCACACAAGTACCTAATCTTCACAGTAGACTAATGGCTTTGTAAGAGGTCTTGAGGAATGGGGAACACATTATGGTAAGGTAGGCCCATTTTAATTTCCCTTTTTATAAAACCAACATGAGTCAATCTTAGTATCTCACTTATTTGCATATAAAACATTTTACTTACTATGAACACGTAACCTTTGTATATTGATGGTCACTAATCATGTAGTGTCTTTATATATCCTTAGTATGCCTCATATTTCCTAAGGTTTTCCCATAGACACCTACATTGTGATTTTTACATTCCATATTTAATTTCACATAATCATAATATTCTTCTTGAGAAATATTGTTTTGTGCCTTGATCACTCCCCCTAGGGATTCCATCTGTAAGTTTTAATGTAAGACCTTGGATAGGACCAAACTTTCCTTAAAAATTACCAAATTGCCATTCCAAACATCCCCTTTAACATATTTTTACCATTATTTTCACCTTATTGGTGTTCCCTTTGTGAGTTTTAGTGTAATACCATGGATAGGACTTGGCCTTCCTCACAAAATTTTCCAATACCCAAGTTACAATGAAATCATGTGTTAAATTTGAGATAAGTTGTGATTGATCATGAGCTAAACATCATGGACATGCTTCCCATTTTGATATAGTATGTTTTATGCCAACTCTATTATTTTTTCACTTTTATGTTCTTATTTTATGATTTCATGTAAGAACACAACCATTTTTTATTAATTTTTCCATTCTTCTTAGCTTGAATTAGTGTGACCAATTTAAGTTTATTTTTCCAATTTTATTTCTCTTTTATACTTCCCAACGTGATTTAATATGATTGATTGACTTAATTATTTTATACCATTTGATACTTTATGTGCCTTTCATTTTATAAATTTAACTTCACACATACCAACATGATATAGTGTGATTTTATTTATTTTAATTTAGTTCAAATCTATTTAATGGTTTAAAAACATTTGATTATCCTTCTTACCATCTTTGATTTATTATATTTAGTCTTTTGTTATTACACATTTCCCATCATTATATAGTTTGTAGTACATTTTTTGTGATTAATTACACTTTTCCAAGTCATTTTTGCCTTTTTATTTTTAACCATGCATGTGTATCACATAATGCTAGAAAAAACACTCCACATATATTTTCCATAGCATATTAAAAAAATAAAAATACATGTGATAGAAAGAAATATATCTACATATCAACAACCAAAACTAAATACAACTCATGAGATAAAATATATCTAACAAAATCAATATCTATATATATTATGTGTTTTATACAATACAATGGTACAAAATACATAACTCTATCTCTAAAATCAGGCTCCACCATCCCTACCTTTTGGCCTAGCCACACTACCTAAAGATGCCTAAGAATATCCCCTATGCATGGTAAATTATAAGGAGGTAGTCCAAGATCTTAATCCTACTACATATTCCTATAAGTCAGACACCTAGGCTTATAACTATCCAAGTTAGACTGTGGTAGACATGTGTGTTCTCTCCTAAACCAAGGCCTATCAAGCCTATGCCTCTCCTACTCCCACCCCTCCTGATGGATGCCCTACATGTTTGAAACTACCTCATAACCTCCCCCATGAGTCTAAAATAGCCTACTTGAGCTATGGTAGATGGTACCACAAGATCATCTAGTGTAGTGGGGTCATATGGTACCAACAGCCTATCTAAAATGTCATGGTGCACAACCATGACCAAGGACCCCCATTTGAGATCCTTTATTGTCAAATATGAAAAACAAAAACTAGATAGATATTAGACCATGTATATATCTCAAAATATATCTACCTATCACAATCACATATAACTAGTATGGTATATAAAAGTTTGAAACTACAACATTTATCACCAGTTATAGTGTCATCAACCACTATCTCCTTGTCTACTCACCCATTGATAATGGTCTCTCCATATACTCATCCCCTAATCACCTCCTTTGTCAATCACCTCCTGACTAATGTAAATCTAGGAGTCACTACTCAAGCACACTATTAGCCTCTTCTAAGAGGTAACTCTATTGATCGGCTCTATCTTAGACTAGATGTAAGATCATCCTATGGGACTGCCCTTGCCTAATCCCACTCTCATTAGTGATGCCTCCATCTATGATGTGGCCATAACGGTCATTATAAATCCTTTTATGGTGCCTTTTATAATACCTATTTCACCCCTACATACACATCCATGCCCCTTCCTCCTTCAACCACCTATTGTCATGCTTGACTAGTTCATGGTATCACACATTATGGCTTGATCACTAGTATCTTGACTAGTGCTCCTCTTGATCCTCTCCCCTTTTGGATATCTAGCATGTCATGCCCAAAAAGTAGGTACTATTATAGGATCTACTAGGTGCAAGAGTCTAAACTTCCCTAGCAAGTGTGTTATTAGCTACAACTCTTCCCACCATGTATAGTGGCTTGTGATTTGCACCTAAGCTAGTGATGTCATCATGATTACCCAACTAAGACAAATAGTAGTAATATGTGTGTATGACTTCCACACAATCTCCCCTTGTGTGATCATCTATAAATTTAACCCATGGGTCATGTCCCTTTCTATTTGGTCCTACTACCACCTAGTCACCTGAGGTAACCTATCATCAACCACATGGGCTAACCCAACTAGTCAATACATAAAGAACCTATAATATATCTAATCACTTAATAACACCATAGGTCCCATGGTATTTTACCTTATAGATAGCATCCCATATATATCATGCATGAGTTGTACCTATATGATAGTCTAAAATCATATAAACCCCCTAATCTAAGATAATCTAGCATAAGGATATCATATATAGCAATACCTTGCCATACAAATTATGAAAAAATACTCATGTTGTCACAAGTTTGATCATAACCTTTCAGATGTTCAAAATATTCATGATATACACATCAAAAATACTAACCCACAAACTTGGGTATATCCTATATGAGCATGTCACCCACCTGGCTAGTGCTCATCTCTCCTTAAGATAATTTAATGTCCCTATGATCACCAGTGTCCCTCCTATTGGACGTCTAAGCAATGCATGGATGTCCTCTAGTGTGATACCCACCTCTGTGGTGTCCCCATCCACCACCCATAAAAAAGTGTTGGTAAACCATTCCCATGATCCAAGGAAAATTATAATGAGATCAAAATTTAATGGGATGTGACTCATCTCCATAATACCTCCTAGGCCTAATGCAACTAGTCTCATTCTATTCACATCTATCAAATGCTCTAGTAGATCCAATATCCATGATGCATTGATCATTTTCTAATACCTCTAACATCTCTAAAAAATATCAAATAATAAAGGATGTATCAAATCTCAATTTCATTAATAATAAAAATACATTCTTAAAATTTCAAAAAA
This sequence comes from Torreya grandis, assembly GCA_037957365.1. NCBI lineage: Eukaryota > Viridiplantae > Streptophyta > Pinopsida > Cupressales > Taxaceae > Torreya > Torreya grandis. The sequence goes on along the minus strand of JARHVA010000147.1, from coordinate 6,363,339 downwards.
AATAGTTGGTTTGATTTAGTTTCTTATTTTTTATAGAATCGACCTATTTAATACTAAATCAGCCCTATATTTTACTTGTGATGCTAGATTGGTCCTTTCATTTTTTTACTAAATTGGCCTATCTAATGATAGATTGACCACCTTTTTGCCTTACAATACTAAATCAGCCCTATTCTACTAGATCATCCATTTAAATATAACTAATTTGGCCCATTGCTATGTAGTCGACCCCCCTCTTAGCAAACTAAATTGGCCCACTACTACACAATTGAACTTTATGTTCTCCTTTGCCTTGTAGACTAAGTCAATCAGGTGAACTCTATTCATCCACAAAGGTGAATTTTTGACCATTTACCATAAATACCTTGGGAATTTATTGGTTTGACTCTTTCCTACCCAATACCCTATTTACCCCTAGTGTACTTAAAAATTTCATAGAGTTTATTCTAGTGCCTAGATTTTAACTCCCAGTCAATTTTATCTAATTAACTTAATTTCAAATAAAAATATTTAAAAAATTGAAAATTTTTAGTTACCTATGCTACACTCATTATGGCTACTATGCATCCTCCCCATCTCTATTGTTGCCTCCTCACCATGATGGCTCTCTAGTCTCTAACTAGGTTTCTCATAGCTCTATTTTTTCATAATAGTAAAAATTACAAATGAATTATTTTTCACTCTAATTATATTTACTATTCAAAATTATTTAACTTTTAAATATTTACCATCAGATTTCTTATTTTGATCATATTTTTATCTCTACTAGCTCTTTTTCCAAACCATAAAATGTTCAATAATCTTGACATTGTAGAAAATATTTTCACCTATTATTTGTCTATGTTGCAAAATTTTCAATTTTTTGCTCTTTTTTTATAACTTCTATAGGTTCACCTAATGTTACCTACATTGGATACCTTCACATTTTTTTGCATCTCCTTCTTTATCTATAACATTAAAGTAAGTAAAGGTATGTGTTTTTCAAATTCTATCCTTTCATTTATCTTATTTTCTCTTTACTACACTTTATTTAGCTTCAATTTTGTGTGTTACTATGTTATTTTCCTAAAGCACCATCCCATGTTGTGATGAGCTTTTAGTGGGTCATATATATACACATAATATTTTAAAACTTTATTAATTACTGATGCTTTCTATCTTGTAGTAACTCATTGAGTCTCAATCTCTCTAAATGGATGCCTTAAGGGTTGTATTAGGAAAGGGGTGAGAACACTATTGGTACTATGCAATATTATTGTCCCCTTACTACCACTTTCTATCTACACACCCATCTTCTAAAAATATTTACCTAAGCTTTGACTCCTATTTTGAACCCTTTTCTAGTTAGTTTCTACCTTCATTAGCCCATACCTAGCGTAAAATCCTTTTTGATAGTTTACATTAAACTATCAGCCCCATCAACTTTGTACTCTAATTGATAAAATTTATTTAGGGTCTAAGTCAGCCCCTAGTTGACCTAAACTGAGACCTAATAATTTTTGTCAATAATAATACAAGTTTGATTAGGTCTAGCTTGTTGGCCTAAAATTTTTGAAAGGACTAGGGTTATATTTACTTATATAAACACATCCATTTCATCATTTCTAAGAGAAGAGAAAAAAAGAGATATATATTATGAATCTACTTATCCACCATTCTACTAGAGGAGCATAGCTCAAGGTTTCATACTTTCTTTGGAGACACTGATATTGTCTTATGGAGAAGTCTTTTGGATGAATTGATAGGTTATGTAGCCTAGATATGATTTATCCTTGTAATATTTACGTATCAAAATAACCTCTTTCAAAGCACCTTGGCCAAGGGAGAGATTGAATCTTAGTGGGTCCATCTTCAAAGGTAATTATTCCTAACTTTGTTCATATTTTTATAAGAGTAGATAGATATACATTTGCACTTCTCTCCCATGTATTTGGAATATGTATACATTGACATGAGTATATGTATTATATGTATGTTTAATTTTCATGTTAATTGCACTTACATTATGCCTCAAGCTTTGGTGAGCACTAGATTAGATTTTACTTTACTTGTTATGAAAATATGGGACCTAGTTAGGGTTATTACATAGTTTTTCTTGACTAGAGGTTTTGGAACCCTCCTTAGTGAATTTATTGTGGTAAGAGATCCCTTAGCTAGGTCTAGTCGATCCATCTTGGTCATGACCATGAATATCTAATGTATAACCAATTGGAACTGTCAGTAGGACTTATCCTCTTTGAGCTAGGATTGATTTGTAGATCTATTGCATTTCCCATTACATATACAAGTGGTCACTTCTATCCTCAAAATTCTTATATAAGAGTTTCCCAAACTCATCCCACATGTTGATAGATGTAGGTGTTAAGACTCTATACCATTCAAGTTCTTTACCTCTTAAAGAAGTAGCTAATAAAATCATTACCACATTTTCTTGGGTCATCTTGTGTATGTAGTAAAGGTTGGATATGTCTGTAATGTGTTCAATAGGAGTTGTAGAGTTTTATCCTATGAAGTATGGAAGGATATTAAGTGTAGTAGTAGGGATATAAATAAATTGGTTTAGGTTTAGAGAGATACCACTATTGAAGGGCACTAAATATTAGTTTCTAAGCCTAGTCATTGGAGGTATATGGGTTATATCAGTCCTTTATTAAGTAAGATTGGGAAAATTAGGGGTTTTAGGATTAGAATTAGACATAGTCTACCTCTTTCTCCTAGAAAAATCCAAGGATAATTCAACAAACTCAACTTCCTTACCTTTTGATGAAGACCTTGTGACTAATTTGGCATGAAATTTGATTGCAAATCTACCACTTAGAGTACTTAAATCTCCCTAAGATCACCAAATTATAAAAGTATTTGACTCAATATCTTGAATCCTAGTCTCAATTGGTATACCAAAAAAAATTATTAGTCTAGATTACACCCTTGAGGTAATATTATTTCAATCCCACCTCATCTAGTTGATACAATGGGATCACATCTTGGTGTGGGTAGCCTAGTTGATGAGGTGAACCTCTAGTTTTTGGGCTAACTCCCTTGATACATCATATATATCTATATTCCTAAAATATAATAACTTTGTGATGAAAAGGGATAAAAAGATGCATGAAATAAAACCTAAGCTAAGGGAGGTGATGCACCAAAAATGTATTGTCCACTCTAACTGACCCTTCAACAACACTTGTAAATCAAACAAGGAATAATGACTAAAACACATTTTGAAAGACACTCGTAAGCATTAGTACTTCAGATGAAGGTTATGGAAGATGGATGCAACTTGAAGGTAATGGATGAGAGGTTTACTTCAAGAAATTACCAACCAACTTACACTTGAAGTATAGTCACTAGTATTTCCACACATCACATGACTTTTTTAGGAAAATATCCTAGAAATTAGGTGAGAAAAAGGACCTAAAAAGGAAGATAAAACTCAAAACTTATGTAAATAAACACATATACAACACACTAAGCTAGAAAGAGAATTTGAACTAGTCCTTCTATTCATTCAAAAGGTTTACAAGGTACAATTTAGGAAGAGTTTATTCATACCAAGATGAGGGATGATTAAAATGAAAATTTAACTTTAATTTATATAATAATAGAGGGAAAGGTCAGAAAAATCTCACATGCAAGTGGGGAGAAGAAGTCATGATGACTCTCATTCACACAATAATCATTACGATATACATAAGGATCACTAATAGCTATTCTAATCCGTTCAAAGTGTGATCATGCCAACCTAGCCAACTCCCTCACCTTTTTATAGTTAAAATGGTAGAAATTTAGTCCATATTGGCCTACATGAATCATTAAGTAGCCTACCTTTTTATTGCATGTCAATAAGGCTTGAAAAACTATCCCATCCTCCATAATGGATATGAAGTGTGATTAATCACCTCCATGATTCAGTTATAAGGGAATTAATAACCATGAATTTACTTTTTTTTATCAGCCTTCTATGCCAATAGGCATCTCCCTTAGTTAACCAAATAGGCCTATTAAGAAACTAGGCCTAGTCATTGGGTGCTAGTTACTTGGATGGCTATGATACTTAAATAGATCATTAAGAATATTTAATTGAGCATGTTTTAGGTCTAATAAAACATATAAAACCATGAAATATGCCTTAAAAATCGTGCACACCTATAATTCTTGTTCATTTAGGTAACTAGGTCACCTCTCACTAGCACTTCTAGACTAGCTCTTTAATGCAAGTTTGTAGGAGCATTTACAAGAGGAATTGAAAGTGTTTTATGATATAATAGGGTGGTATACACTTCAAAATACCATCTTGAATTATATTCAACTATTAATCAATCCATATACCTTGAAATCGTCACTAAAGCTTGCAAAGGATAAGGTTTTGGTGCATATGTATAGCTTTCCATATAAATTAATTCCATGAGTAGAACCTCTTTAGAATTCACAATTAATTTTAGGTGCCTTTAAATCCAATTCAATGAATTTGAGTGAAAATTTATTAATATATTTATCATCAAGCTTCAATTAATATTTTAGAGAGGTTTAGGGAGGTTTAGATTTTTAAAAATAGTTCATAAAGGTTAGGCTTTAAACCTATGAACTAATGCCACTAAATTTTAGTAGACAAGTCCCCTTAACCTTATATAGGTGCTCAAGAATCCATGAAGATCCTCCATATAATTTTGAGCATAATAATGTACTCCTCAAGTGACTATTTTACATTTTATGCATGTTTAAGGCTATTTTAGGCCAAAAAATGCTAATTCTAAGCTCTTTTCTATAAACCAATTATGCTTACACATCTAAAACTCCTTGAAATATAATTTTATGTTAGTTTGAGGTCCCACTCACCCCTTCTTATCCTTTGACTATAGTCTTTAAGTAGTAATGTGTTGAGAAGAGTATTAGGCCAATAGACCTAATGATAATGTTTTGACTTCAAAGGAATTATCTAAGAACTTAACCATCTTTGAGATTATGGACAATTCCCCTATATCCTTTTCATCATTTGTGTTGGCTTTGTTAAGCCACTTACTTCCCCTTCATGCATACATAATTAGCTAACAAGGCACTTAGGTATGTTTGTAGGTGATTATCAGATGTGGAGACCCTTATAGGTGATCATTGTGTAGTATTCTTATCATATTTATATCATTTATCATTTGGATTTATGAAAAACATGCAAAATTTCTCCAATTTATTTCTCATAGGCTTGTAGCAGTCCTCTCTAGGCATAATCTATACACTATACAGTCTGCACGTGCCAACCAGTGGCTTGTTTTGGTTCATGAAACATAAGAAGACCATCAAGATGATTTTAAGGATAAACTATATAATTTTAAATAATTAGGTAAAAACTCCTTCATTGGGTCTTTATCAAATTTTAGGAGGGGTTTTAGTGGCCTACCATCTTAATGATGTTTCATAGAGTACATGCCTTAGATTCCAAATTTATTTATATGTATTTTGAGCGCATAAACCCCTTAAAAACTCAATAATATATCTTAGTCCCATTCACTTTGTAAAGTGAGCTCTGAGTGAAAGTTGGCAGCCTTCAAGTCTTTGCTAAGCATTCTAGGTGGGTTGATAGCGTTAAGGATTATTCATATATTTGAGCTCTCGAATGAAACTCTCTCTTTCATTGATAATATTTTCATATAGGTACCCAAATTCAATTAATATAATTAGGAACCACTCATCTTTCCATGTAAGATATGAGCTTTCGAGTTGGTAGCTTGAAATGGTAAACTAGGCTGATGGAGCTTAAGAGGGGTAATGAGCCCAAATTGACCACTTCAATTCCTTCATATGTCTAAAACAACTTCCTTGGGAATTTTATCATCATAATATGTATTTTCATGACCTTAATTCTACTTTGGGGGTTTGGCTATGTGACAAGGAAGAAGTTAGGGTTTTGAGGCCTAAAGAGGGCTTTAGGCCTTATAATCCCAAACTGAGACTTAGGGCCTTAAACCACCTATAGATGTATTGATGACTTCTAGGTTATATTATCACCCTTATCCATATAATTTAAAAAAAAATCATTTCTTCTCAACTACCCAAACTCCCATCTCTATACCTTTCTCTTGTAGGTCTATCATAACCTTCAATACCTAGTCTAAGTATTTGGATCAGTTGGTGCTAGAGGTCTAAGTGTTTTGTGTCTCTATTAAGTTTCTAATTTTAGAGTTTTGGATCATGTAGGGTGTACACTCAAGGTATATTAAAATTATTTTAACTAGGTTTACCCTCAATTCTTCCCTCCAAACCCCCTATAGTCATACACACATACCTATGTGTCAAGGATGTTTAATCAAGACTAGACTACTCTATCAAACATGATTATACTCTTAGATATCCTAATGGATATGGATGTCATATGTTATTATGGGTTCACCCTTGCATATTTTTTTTTCCATTGTCGTTCAAGTCATCTAGACACCTCAACTCATTAGGCAAATTTGTATGTACATAGCTCATTATTTATGCCTAAGTCATCTTGTTTTATTTATTCCTTCAATTATTCTTTCTCTTTCAAAAATATAACCCATGTGTTTTATCCCTCTTCTTGGGATATCTATTTAATGTGCATATAAAATCTCACATTGAAGGTTGGAGGTAGACTACTTATGGTCTTGTAGGTGGTGATTAGGGGTACTTTGACTATCAAAGTGGTTCTTACATATGTCCATGAGTAAGATGAGGGATTTTATACTATGTTAGAGACCCATTTAACCTTTCTTGAATTTCAATACCTCCCCTTAATATATTTAGTGTAAAAATCATACACTCCTCTCTTGATTTTGACTAGTTCAACTATAGATGATGGTTTTAAGAAACTACTTGAAGCCTGAACTTGACATTGACTTCATAAACCCTATCATTAGAATTCAACCATGTGTCTAAACTTGACTATAAATTTTCCTCCTCACTACCTCATTAAACTTCCATGGCATTATGTAATATTTGACCTTGTTTCCATACTTTAATCTTAGGCATAATGGCTTAAATCTATAGGTGGTGGTTATACAATCCTATGAAGTTTTAATTTTTGAAATTAAAGCCTAATATGAGGTAGAAATGGATTGATAATAATATCACACAACAAATTCCTTTTGAAATATCTTTTATGGGTTCTTAATCCTATTCAAGACCACCTATGAATTCTCTAGACATCTTTATCTATATACTCAACAAGGCAAATCACTTGGAGCTAGTTAATCAGACATATGTAGGGAGAAACTAAAACTTGGGATTTGACAAAAAATATTAAACAATTCTAATAAAACATAAACCCTACTAAAATTCCTATGAAATCATTTAGAGCTAGTTCATGATTTATTAGTCTTAAGATCAATAATGATGCTTGTTCATTCTGAGAGAGGGGATACTCCACATGTGTACAACACCTATGCATTATCCATAGTATTATAATTATCTAAATGATAATGAGGAAATAAGACTTAAATTATTATAATAAACTCATCATCTAAGCTCAAACCATTACTTATATATTTATGCATTGAAGGCTCTTCATCATCAAGAAACCATTACCTATAACCTACAACTTATGACAACCTAGATGTTTATTGATCCCATGGTCTCACACATATGAAATATTTGTGGATAATTTAGTTTCATGAAATTTAGGACTTATATAAGACATATAAAAAAATAATTTTCATTAAGCAAGCTAGAAATACACTATAACCATTCTAAAATTGACCCTATATAGATGTATAAGACCAATTTGACTACCTAGGTTTTTAACCATTATTCATAAAGCATGGGTCATCAATATAAAAACAAAATCCAAATATTTGAATAAAATTATACCCCCTTCCTCTTTCTAAGAGGTTAGGTCACCATTTTCTCTCTCTTGTTCATACTGAGTAAGAACTTGAAAGGATATCAAAAGCTACCAAGATGAGTGATAAAGACAAGGGGCTGAATTTTGATTTTTTTGACTCTAAAACTCATGGATTATCTTATTTAATGACTAAAATGAGTTTTCCCTAAATATTAATGACCTATTTGGACCATGATCATACTGTATGGGTTTGTACAAGCTTGGAAATACTTACAAAACATCACTTTCCTATATTTTCTCAGGTTTTAAATCTTGAAATGTTATTTGTTGGTAGGAAGAGGGAAATGAGGAGTCAAAAAATGACTTCAAATAGGGATTATTTGTGAAGGTAAGGTAAACAATCATTTTTCACATTTGTGACCCTGCTTAGTGGTGAATAAAAGCATTTAAATTCTAAAAAAGACCCTTTTGCATATGAAAAAGTTCTATAATGTAATTATGGTGATAATGGGACCCCTTTAAATTCATTTTAACTTTGATAATTATTTAATGGTGTCCTAGGGGTCACAATAATATTATTCAAATGGTGTGAATACCCTGTAAAGGTAATTATGTATGGTCTCAAGTAAAATATTAGTTTGAATTCAACTTAATATTTGCTACCTTAAAACATGATAAGGATTTAAGTTCATCACATTTTCTTTATACCAGCTCTAATCCTTTAATTTTTCCATATTTCATAGGTTCTAAACATACTTATATGTGTTCAAAATAGGCCATGAACTATAAAATTTGAGTCATTTTCAATATGAGTGACTTCAAATCATAAGGACCACCCCAAGACTTGTTGTGGGTGCTTATACATAGATAACACAAAATGGACACTTGACACAGGTTCAAAAAGGGTGAGAATATGACCACCATGACACTTCTTGACATAGGTATATCACTTGAATATGCTTTTTATAATTTGATGACAAGTGACCCCTCCTTGAATTACCCTAACACTTCAAAATACACAAGGTAGCCAAGGTTGAGCTTAGGTGATCATGGACATAGGTTGACCATTTATAATCCCAAGGGAAGAAATAAATCAATAATTATCTTATATACATATAATAATGTGTTTACTATCTTAAGCAAAAGATAAATTGGTATAGTAACATTGTCCATGGAAATATCATAAGTATATTTATGTTATAACTCTCATTCACTATATCCTAAGTTTTTAAAAAATCTAATTATACATTTGTTGCATTGTTAATTGTCATTTAAAATAACACTTTCTCTATATTCACCTCTAAGAAGAGCTTGAATGACCATTGTTTCCATGATAAAAATGTCTTGGGAAAGATTGGTCTTTATAGAATGTGAACTTGTAGATATCCTCTTAGTGATACCTTACATAGAAGCTTGAGAGACCATTAACTCCTATAGAGGAATGTTATAAGATATCTCAACTTTCCTAGAATGAATAGTAGAATAATATGGATAGTGGGACCTTTTTTACCTATTATTAATTATACCAAATGTAATGATCAATATATCCACAAGTTGCTCAATATTTTTCATAATACATTATAGTTATTATCTCTATGTACATTGATATGATGATAGTTTAAAAATGGTCTTCCCCCACTCACTTTATGAAATGGATTGATGATAAGAACTATGAGATACTTTTATTAGATTATTATCAAGTAATATATTTAAAATGACACTTGGTTGACCTTTGAAGCTATCAAAAATTAAGTGGTTAATTCTTATTTGTAATAGTTTCACTCATGTTAGGTTTTACCTCTTAAACCATGTCCTTTGAATCTTACCTTTTATTAAGGACCCTAATTAGATTATTTTAATTATAAGGTTATGTAGTTGGTTTAAATTACTTATGTGTAATTTCACTATTAAGTGAAGATTATCTGTAATCACTTAAACTTGTTGACTTATGTGAATCACAAGTGAGATCAAAGGCATAGGTAAGAATATCCATATAAAGTCTCTCAAAATAATGATAAGAAGTGTAAAGTTCCTTTTCCCTAAATTAAAACATAAGACCATTGATAAATATAAATTATTTTTTAAATTTTAGGGTTGATACATTAAACAATACAATGCATTCTTAAAATATTAAAATACAATCATCAATAATTTCATCATAACTTTATTGTAAGATTTGAAGATGTTCTAATGTAAATTTAGTGACATTTTTCTTATTAAATCTAAATAATAAAACTTTTTCTAGCTCATTAAAGGTAAATAGCCATTAGGAAGAGTATATAAATGATGTAAGGCCTCTCCTTATAACATTTGGGGAAAACTTTTAATAATATTCTTCCATAATTAAAGCATTTCCCAAAAGAAAGTATGTACTTTGTCAAGTAACTACTATGATATCCATGCCCATAAAACATTTGTAACTTAATAATTAAAAATTATTTCATATAATTATAATTGAATATGATTCGTATACAAATTTTCCTAATATGGAATTATTATTCATATTATCATCACATGATTTAGTTTGCAAAGTGAGAGACTAACTTGCTTCTGGAAGTCAACTATGGATTATATTATGGAGATGATAAAATTACTAGGGATAATAGTGGTTTGAAAATATTCATTCATTGGTATTAACTAACTATCTATCCTAAACATAGGTAAATAAATTCATCATTGCATTACTAGGAATCATACTCTTTGGAAACACCATTACATAAGATGGAATCACACTCTATGGAAACATCATTGCATAACTTATATTTATGATCAAATTTTAAATATAGAGAAAGAATATAAATGGAAAAAAATTATGTTTTAATTAATTCACATGTAAATTATAATAAATATCATCACATTTCATTTGAATGGAAGAGAGATAAACATCACATTCATTTGAAATAATAAAGTCATTTGTCATTTCAAGAGAATAGAAAGGAACACCACATTTCATTTTAATGTAAAAATTAATTTCATTGCATTTAATTTCAAGATAATATTAATATTATCACATTTAATTTGTAGATAAAAAGGATAAAAATCACATTATTTTATAATTAAAACATTATTTAACATTTCAAGATGAGAACTTATACAACATTCTAGTTGATAAAAAGGAATATTAATATTTTCTATATCACTAGAAGCATCATTGCATTTATAAAATTCATTACAAGGAAAAAAATTATGAACATGCATATGTGTATCATCTACACATGACCTTTTTATTTCTTTTGTCTTAAGAGAAATGTTAGAAACATCAAGAAGTACATTACATAATTCATTGTTATTTTCATTTTGTTCTATTGCGTAATTAAAAGTGTATAGAAGTAGGAGAATTGATTTCAACATCATCTTGTTCTTCTTATACTTAACTATCATATCAAACCTCTTCTTAATAAAAATCACAATCATTTATTTCATAATTATAGTATACATAATTAACATTGTTAGTCACACTAGCTTAACTAATATTCCATAGTTTAATATAAGCATAAGGCATGGAAAGTGTGGAAAATATTAAATCCATAGGGTGAGGATATTATTGGTTTTATGTTTGTCACTCATTTTTTATTTAAAAAAACCTAAGATATCAATAAACACAAGTATTAGGCCTACAACTAATAGGAAAATAAACATAAGGATATAAGGTTTTATAGGATAGAAACCATAGGATTGAGGACACATGTGAAGAGGAAATCAAAAAATAGATTTGGAAATCAAATATAAATACATAACTATGAAACCCTAATGATAAGAAGATGAAACCCTAAGTGAACCTAGTATTTTACAAGTTTCTTGAAAAAATAGATATTTCACCAATATGTTTCACCTTATTTTGATTTATTTATCTAAAAAGGCATAAAAATTTGAATATTCAAATTTCACAATGTACATGAGTAATCATAAAAAAATAAATGCTACCTACAATTTATTGTTCATGTAAAATATATAAATGATCAATCATATAAGGGATATAAAATATTTATCTTATTGTAACTTATTTATGGTTCTTATATTATGTGATAATAATCACATTTACTATATAATATCTTTATTCAAGTTTAGATCTAGAAAAAATTATGATAAATGCATAAGATGCCTTTATAATATTTCACCCCTCTAAACTTATACAACCATCTGCTTCACACAGAATCATTTGAAGAGGTTGAGTCAATCTATTTTCACTAAATACTAAGTGTCTACATTTGTATATATATTTTTATGAGTTAAATCACCTTCAAACCTACATATATAATCATGCATTTCCTATCCTTTGTCCAAAACCTAGATTTTTACTTTTGGTCAAGAAGGATTTCAAAAAGGATAGTTTTTTGGGTTGGACTATCCTTAGTCAATTTCCATTAACTAGTTGATTATTTATAGTGTTTTTGTTACTTTGAATAGTGTTCAAACCACATGCAATTTTCCCTCTAATGTTAGTGTATGTCAAATCATGTGGTTACAAATCTTTATGTTATTTTTCCTAGGCCCTCCTTTGATACAAACATGCATAATAGATATTAATCTTAGAAACTTAGTATTTTACAAAGAAAAATGAGATAATAGAAGTGTGAAATTCATATGTAACTTTTTAACAATGAATGATTGTCCTTAAATGCCTCAAATGGGATTTATGTATATAAATTTATCAATTTTGAGTTAGGGAAATAGTTGAAAGCAACAGATGACTAAAGAGTGACCAAAAATGTAGAATAAATGGTCTAAAATGAAACATACCTAAAAAAAATTTGAAAAATTCTCTAGGATGTTTCTAGAATTTCTATATGTCTACTTATGACACAACCATTTGTGAATTTCATATTCATCTAAAAGCCAAGGAAAACTCAATAATAAATAAAAAAGATTAGGGATCCCTATGACAAAGTAAATGAATTAATACATAATAAAATAGAGTATTGAATCATAAAATAATGTCAATAATATGACAAGAGACCAATATGAATTCCCTAATAACATCCCTACAAATAATTAAAGATCTATATATTTAAAGTCACATGAAATCATTTTATAATTAAGACATGTACTAAACTTGGGTATTTGTACATGCAAAATAATTGGTGACTTATGTCAGATTGAAATTATCTTCTCCCTTGAATTTTCCATTTTTCACATCTTATCATTCTCTTAATATTTCAAAGAGATAAGAATTGGTGTTTGGGCTTGATTAGACAATCAATCTTTTTCTTTAACCTTTTCTCTCATAAATCTTACAAATCATTGAATGAGGTTCATATTATGCCTTGTGTGATGAGTTATTAACCTCTTAAATTTAGAAAAAACATAATATTCTTCATATTTTGTATTTTGTTCTCTTATCCCTTGCCCTATAACACTTTCCATAAGATTTCAATATTCACCATGTGAATGACCACTATTATATATTTTCTTGGTTTAATTTTAATTTATCTCTTTAATATATTTTTTAATATAAAAAATCCTTCTATTTGAACCCTACTAATAAATTAATATGTAAATTAACTAGAATTTCCTATGGAAAATTTATGGGTTCAATTGGGTAGGTTTCTATGGCTATGCAATACTAACCCCTTCCATACTCGTTGATATTCCTCATGTATTTCAAAAATATTCATGGGCTTGAGTAATTTCCATCCTAGACATATGAAATTACTCTTAGTTCTCATAGGCATCCATATAAATATTAATATGATATCCTTTTGAATCAATTATATTCTCTCATTTGGATAGCTCTCTAATAGTTCATTATATTTTTTTGGGTTGTTATCTTTCCCTAGGGATTTTGATTAAGTTATGTTCCTTGATAATTTGACACCTCCGACCTTATCTTTAGCATAATTATTTTTTCCTCCATGATTTCCATTGATTTTAATTTGGTCATTATGCACCCCATCAATTTATATTGGTGTATTTTTTTAAAACTTTCCTTTCTTGTGATGGGTGGACTTAATTGTTATTTGATACATATAATTTATTCTTCTCACCTTTATCTAGTTTTAATTTATTAATTTTATTTTATTCATTATTTATGTTTTACTTGGCATATTTAATGGGATTATTTATATATCCTTCTATTTTACCTTGTTTTGGATCAATGAATCTAAACAAGAATAATTTTTTTGAACTATTATAATATATATCAACAACACACAATATTAATCCTAAAATATAGTATGATTGAACAATTTTAATTTAATATTTATAGAAATCATTGAAAATAATAGGGTTCCTAGTTTGTTATTTATTTTCCTCTAATATTATTTGTAAGTGGTACAAATAAATGAAAAGGACCTTAGAGTCACTCAGATCAAGATATTATATATCTAGGTCTACTTGGATGATTTTATTAGGATATATACACCCATGCTAGATTTAGGCATATGTATTCTACTAGATTTGTCCCTATAAATTTTTCCTCACTATTTTGACATAGGATATTATACATAATTGTAAATTTCCTTCTTATTAATTATCAAAATCTCATTATCTATACAAATCTAGAATATTTTTTCCTTCTCTTTAAAACCATAGTTCTAATTTTGACACTAGTTTACCTTGAAAAAATGGGGAAAAGTGAAGGGTTGATATGACCTTGACCATTCCCAAATGAATGGTTGAGTGTTTCATATGTTCCAATACTTTGAGGAGGGAAATAAAATTGCATGTAGTTTCCCATTTAAGTGTATGTTTGCAATCATGATCCACTAATATGGATGTAACTTGTAATCTACCATTCAAAACTAATGGAATGCAAAAGTTGACCCAAAAATGATCAAACGTGTAGATTAAAATATCTAAAAGGAAACATGCCCAATAAGAATTGAAAATTTATCCAAGATAATTATATAATTTAAAGACACCTGCGTATAATGCAACCATCTATGGATTCTTGGAGAAATTTTAAATTTTTTTGGGCATGTTTCCTTTTAGATATTTTCTAGGGATCCCTATGAAAAATTAAAAGAAGTTAGAAGTAATAAAATAGATTATTATAAAGTCAAATAGATTCAAGAATATTACAATCTACCAAGATTAATCCATAAATAAGTTTCTTATTCACAATTGAGGATATATATATGTAAAGTCACATGAAAGAATTAAATAAATAAGGATTTTACAAATTTGAGGTTTCTACAAATTCTACCTACCAATTAATTTAGTATTTAATTATAAATATAAAATATTGGCTTAAATGTATAAAGAGAATACAAACCTCCATTGGAAAATTTAAACTTGAACTTTACATTTCCCTAATATTCCATATTGCCCATGTGTTATTACAAGAAATGATGTATGTAAGCAGATAGATTATTATCTAAAATTAAAGTATATTCATAATAAAAAAATAAGTAGATATTCAAAGAACAATTAAAATTATATTCATATGATATTATTCCACTTAAGGAGTATACTCATGTTGTTAAGAGTGGAGATGCCATGGGTCTTTAATTGACCCAATGTAAGTGGATACAGGTGGAAACATCATGGGTCCTCAAGTGACCTAATACATGTGGATAAAATTGGAAATGTTTTGATTCCTAAATTATCCCAATCCATGTTGATAAAGGTACTCTTATTCTTATTCACTTCCTATCTAGGGAATTAAAGAATCTTCTAAGTAGTTTAGGTAGAAGTGATCAATTATTGAGTGATGTTGAACCTTAATTGTACTTACTTATTTAACTAATATTAAACCTCAAAATGAAATTGTTAGCCTATATTAGGCTCATGTAAGGGTGAATCAACTACTACATTGGATTTATAGATTAAAATTTTTACCTTTAGTATCATTAATCTCACATCAATTTCATGGTTGAAACTAGCAAAATAAATTAATAGTGTGTGCATGAACATTGTTCTTGCATTGGATCTGATCCAATGGGTGACAACATAATAAAATAAAATAGTGAACACATGAATAATGTTCATAACCCAAAATTGATCCAATTACTACCCATATCTGATATAAAATGAAATAATTTGTCTTTTAATTTGATTAATTTAATAATCTATGAAAATCCTGAAACATGTAACATGTATGACATATGCATTGAATATGCCCCAATATATATTAGTTTGTAATTTATATCAAAATATATCATATGCATCATGACATGTCACTACACACACACACACACACAAACACAAACACACACACACACACACACACACACACACACACACACACACACACACACACACACACACACACACACACACACACACACACACACACACACACACACACACACACACACACACACACACACACATGCATCATAATTTGACATAATATGAAACAACTAAACCAATTTGAATATCTAAATCAATCTAAATAACTATACCAAATTAAATATTTGTGTGACTTATGGAAATATAATTGTACCAATTTGAATATTTGAATCAATCATGTAAAATATGTAAATTTATAGGTAATTCTAATTATTGTAAAATTTTATGAAATAACACACGACCCATGTCAAAGTGACAAAGCGATGTGTCCATCGAATATGATAAACTTACTTTTTGAATTTGAATGATTGTAAATTTGTGAATTATTAACCTTTATAATTTACTTTTAAAATAATCTAGTCAAACCATGTGGGATTGAGTATATGTGCACTGTATAATGTCTTTGAACTTGATATATGAGTAATGTATCTATGCATATAAACTAATATCTGATAAGATCATATAACCCTATAAATCTAAGTTAAGATGTGTATTTGAATATCTAAGCCTATCTGTATATCTAAGCCTATCTATATATTTGAGCATATTATATACTTATATAAATATATATCTAAACCAATATGTATGTCTATGTAAATCTATATTTTAACCAATATATGTGTTTGTGTAAATAGTGTATATATATCCCCCTTTTGGTGAGAGAATCAAAACTATGGTAAGGGTGTCTGACCAAAAGTGATATCAGTTGGTATTTTAGTAGTAGTTAACATTGGCAATATTGTTTTAAGTTTTATTAATTTTTTGATTGTAATAGAGTTTTTAAAAAAAATTAAGAGTAGGATAGACCTTTGGTCTATATTGAGCTTGTTAAGGAAATATATGTTTTATCATTTTGTAGAGTTAAATTGATTAGGATAGTAGTATAATTTTTATAGGGAGAGGGATATCATGATCAAATCCCACGTACAAGAAATGGATTAAAAATCAAAGCTAAAATTATTGAGATATCACATTTTGAAGAATTTGGTATTAGTTGGTGAAATTGGCATACAAGGTAAACCTTAGGTAGGTGGAATTTTTAAAACATGGATTAAATAGTTTGGTTGATTAGTTTGACAAATCATTTGAACCATTCAAGTTGATATAAATTGTTTTCTCTAAGCTTATAAACATGTCGAGGAGATGAGGAGCATGTAAGGCTTAGTATGAGGAGGTGGAGGCACTTATCTAGACTAGGGAAGAGGTTACCCTAATAAAGAATCTATAATTTTCCCTATTTATAATATATCTATTTCATTTTTTATCATTTTATTGAAAATTTGGTAGTTTAGGGCCCTATTTTATAAGATGACACTATTGTTATTAGTATGACATTATTATCTAATGTTACTGTCTAGGATACAATGTTAGTGTACACAAAGACAAAATTTCTAGTTTTTTTTCTAATTTATGTTTAATGATTTCTACTACATATTTATGTGGTGTTTTGAGATGTTAATGTTAGATTTTGGTATATCTTGTAGGTGGATACGTGTGTGAGGGATTTATATAGTGGCTAGTTGATGGAATGTTTATGAGTGATTCCCTTGATATATGTTGAGATGGTGGTGATTGATAGAGCTAGTTTGGGCCATGTGGCATCACTAGATTTGATTTCCTGGGATAGGCATATGATGAAGGTATTATTCAAGAGGTGGAATGTTGATACTTTTAAATTTTAGTTGCCTACTAGGGATTTCACTATGACATGGGAGGATGTCTATAGGATCCTGATATTACTCATTACTAGTCAAAGGGTAGTGTTATAAGAGGCCACTAGAGATCAAGATATAGAGTGAGCCATAAGTTACTTTGTAATAATGACTAGGGGACTCATTGGGTAGGGATTAATAGTGATGCATTATTTCCTTTGATTATTATGGCCAATGTTTAGTGGTTATGTAAGTTTTTAGTAGTGTTACTGGATTCCTTTATTGTTGTGGATGGGATTAAGGTATCTATCTCATATAAGATACATGGTATAATGTAGGATGTCAAGGATCATAGGACCACATACTCATGGGGTTGTGTTATGGTAGCCCACTTGTATTGCGATTTAGACCATTTAACTTAGGAGTTGTGAATGGGTGGCATTAGGTCTTCTCCAATATTATATTGTTGGGCTAATGAGTATATCATAGTGGCTATACTAGAGGGGTATCCATGAGGGTTTTGGGCTCACTCATAGAGTTTTACAGAGAGATGGACTAGTATGAATTATTTGCCTAAGAGGAGTATGATGTACTATTGGAAGGTGTTGGATAGGTTTGAGAGATTATTTAAAGAACCTACAGGGGCTTTAAGGGGTGGTCTAAGGATGGTGTTCATCTAAGATGGGTTTGAGTGAGTTGTTGGCTACATGACCATTAGGTCTATGTGTTTGAGATATTTTAGTATGAGCGAGTGACATAGTAGTTTTGTGTGACTTAGTATATTCCACTTGAACCATGGGTGTGGGTGAAGAGTTATCATGTTCCATTAAGGCCAAGGAACATGCTTAGACCATTTAATGTAGACCTATCTCTAATTCTATTGATAGAGAAAGATCTAGTGTTGGATATACCTAATTTGCATGATATAAGAGTGACCAATGACTACATATTGTGATGGGTGTAACATAGATGGGCATTATTGTTTCTAAGATGTGGAGCTATCATGGAGGATGTGATGGATGTCAATATTATTAGGGTAGTTGAGGGTAAGTTGTTATCATATATCTATATGTTTAGTTTACTTTATTATTTATTTATTTGATTAGATAACTGATGTATTGTGTTAGTATGTGTAGGTCTATGTGGTGATGAGTATTGGGAGACAATTTCTGAGTCTACACTCTAATTAATGACACAACATATCTTTGATGATGCCATGGATGATGGACTATTGGAGAGGGCCACATATGTTACCGATATTCATGACCACCTATTTGATTGATTTTCCATTGCTACTATGACATATAGATGAGTAGTTAATCATAGGGATGGAGCACATGTAGAGGTAAAAAGATGAGCTATAACTTCACCTAATTTGATATATGGGGAAGGTAGCAAGATAGTGGGTGACTACATTCATTTATAGTGACATCATGGAGAGTTTTTCTTTAAGGTGGGTGAATTATGAGATAAAGCATGAAGATATCAATCTCAGAATCAATATATGGGGATGATGGAGCATCTAGCTCTAGTATGGATATATCAGAGGGTGAGTGTGAGGGGGCTAGTCCTAATGACCAAGATTTGATTATTGAGTGACTTATATCATTATATTAAAACTTATATCAAGTATATATATATATATCTCTTATATCTCTCTCTCTCTCTCTCTCTCTCTCTCTCTCTCTCTCTCTCTCTCTCTCTCTCTCTCTCTCTCTCTCTCTCTCTCTCTCTCTCTCTCTCTCTCTCTCTCTCTGTGTGTGTGTGTGTGTGTGTGTGTGTGTGTGTGTGTGTGTATGGATTTTTTTTTTACAAGTGTATTATGTACATTGGAACCTTGATTTATGGCATTGTGTATTTGTATTTTTATGTGTTTGATTATATTCATTTCTTATATGTTGATATGGAAATGTGTTATTTGAATAAGTAATGGTAACTTATTATTTATCTATTTATAAAATGTTTAAGTAGATGTGTATATTAGATTAGGAGTGTTAGTTGTTAGTATAGGTACTATACGAGTATCTTAGGATTGAACCTAGATGACATGGTTAACAAGTGACCATAATACTCATTATGTTTTAGCATAGAAATAGACTCTAGAACTGATATTGGTTATGGTACACTACTAGTAGCTAGATGTGTAGACTCTGAAGCACATATCCTAATTAGATATCATACTAAATTTGTGCTCTAATTTATGTGATCTCTACCAAATATCTTAATCAATAAGTGAAATGATTTGATCTCTGTGATCTCTTTCATATATATTAATCATTTGTCTAACATTTCTCTAATCTCTATGATCTCTACCAAAAATCTTAATTGGTTATTTTATTATAACTAGTGATTGAGTCAATTTCCTTTTTGTACTATTATTTTATAATTATGTGGATCTCTATGAATTGGATACCATATCTACTAATTCTATGGTACACGAGATCTCTCATAAGTCAGTGTCCTAGAAACCACATGGCTTATATGATGAGTAAAAAATGGCTCCTTAAAAGTAACATCTTGGGATGACTTAGTCATAGAGAAGTGTGATGTGGGAAAGTGTGCAGAATGAGATCTCAATTCCCCTTATGTAAATTTTATAATGCCTCTATCGACATACTAGTAAATATGATCTCTTAGTGCATAATAATTATTGTCCCAATGTCCATTTTTTTATGAAAATTAAAATATGGTTTATTATGTGTCCTATGAAGACAATGTGTTGGATGGTGATGAGTATAAAGAAGTGTGATCATCTCCTTATATAATAATATAATTAAGATATCATGAGGCCTATCTCTATATGAAAACTATATAGTCCCTCTACTAGTGTCATATTCTCTACTCATTATAAGATATGATATGTGAAATGGATATATGCCCTTATTGAGTATCTTGATTCGTTGTTTCTATTGCACTTATTTCTTAATCATAGGTGGAGTATGTTCCTATACCATATTATATGACCATGGTTATGGGAAATATGTATCCAAATTTGCCTCTGAATGTGTCTCAACTAGCCCCAACATTTTATCTAATCCCATAGCTATGTAACATAGATGCTTGAATGTTTTGGATGTCTAATATAACAAATTTTCATTAAGAGGAAAAATGAGGCTTCTAGTAAATATGTATTGTACCTATAAATATGTTGGTTAATAGATTAATTGTTTCATTCATGACTTGCACCATAGGCTATAATCACTCACTATTTCTGACTTACCTTGGTGTAGTGAAGGTAACCTCTCATATGTGACTTGAGGTCCCTTATTCTAAATATAGTGCATGAGAAATATTTATTATAAATCATAAAATATATGGATTGAACCATTTAAGAGTTAATGATGAAACCAATTTAATGTCACACCCTCTAGAGACTATGGAAATAATTGTAATAGAGTCAAACTACTAGTGAAATGTGCCATGGCTTTCCCATAAGTTTGAATATGAAAGAATGGGTCTCCATTCCCATCAAATTTTGGTAACACTAATACCTAAAAGTTGGGTGGAAATTTTGTAGTGAAGATTTTGCATGAAATAAGATTTCCATGGATTCCATTGGAATCAACCCAAGGGTGGTATGCTTTACTTTCCAATGTGAGATGGTGTACCTATTTTTGTAAAGTACCCACATCATGCATCAATGATATTACATCTTGTGAATGTATATTAACATCATCAATGGGTTAATTTAACTCTTGGATATTATTATTAATCTTACCCATTTGTACACTACATCAAGGACCTTTAGTTTTTCTCATTGTAACCTTTTGAGGGGTGATAAATTGGATCTAGTGAGAGGGGAATGTGATATCATCCTCATAGAGGTTGGGATAAGAAATGGGTTCTATTATAATAAGGGGGGTTGAGGGATATTCATTGGTATATTTTATTTTGTTAGTTTGAAAATAAGTATCACATGTTAATGTACTAGAAGATACATTATTATAATGTGAATATAAATCATGTAAAATATGAACATAAGTATAAGTTAGTTTATGTTTATTTGATGGCATATTATCATTTGAACTAGCATTTTATAAGTAATAAATTTTAACATGAGACATGGGTGAAGTAGGGAGAGAACTAGAAGGACTAGACTTAATGTCTTCTTTACTAACATCATAATAATCATTGTTATTCCATGTTTCATCACAATCAGAATTTATTTCACTTATCAAAGTAAGGGAAGAAAATATGTCATTTAAATGCTTAGTAATAGAGAGAGAGTAGAAGAAAATTTTAATTTTTTACTACTATACAATATATCATCATGTGCATGTTCAATGCAATGTGTATCTTCACTATTTATGAGTGGAATACATGTATTATCATAAATTTCAATCTTGGATTCAAGGATAGAAGGAACACTCATATTTTCATTTGACATATTATGACATGTAGGAGAAGAGCTGGAGATATTTGAAATATCAACATTTTTCAAAAATTCATTTTGTTGAGCTTGGAATGTAAAAGAAGATGATAAAATAATTTCATCCACTTTATTTTGTGCATTGGTAAAAGGTGTAATATCATTTGTACATGCTTTTTAAAATTTAACTGAGAAGGGTAAAGAAGATGAATTTCTCTTTTCTATATTACTTGAATCATGTGAAAATAGATTTTGTTTATTTTACTTATATTGTTTTAATTTGAATAAGGAGGTACCAAAATTGGTTGCAAATCTAGGGTCACATTGGAACAAATAACTACCAACAAGATGTTCTTTTGGAATTGTATTGTTAGCTTGATTTTGAGAAGTATGATAAGAGGGAGAGGAAAGAATATGCATCTAATCTATCCTCATCAATACTTTAATTATCATGCTCATAATAATCATCATGTACACCATTACCATAATAATAATCATCTTTATAGATTAAATCATGATCATTATCATGTACTAGTGTGTAATTTTGAAAATTGGTCCATTCATTTGCATAATTATGAGATAAATTTATAAATTTATCAATTGGGTGAGGAGGAAGAGGTTCCCTAGAAATCATCTTATACTTACCATGAAAGATAGTATAAAGAATGAATAATAAGCACATAATAGGTATAAGATAGTCTAACAAAAATAAATTTGAAATTATGCTAAATATTCAGCCTAAATTTTAGTGAAAATTATGATTTTGCTTGAAACCATAAAGGCTAATGTTTGAATGTATAAGGAACTAGTATGTGGATCTAGTGTTTTAGAGGGTTTGCTGGAAAAATTTAAATTGTATTAAATTAATTAAACCATAATAGAGGATTTATTTGTATTAGTTAGGTTGTGAAAAAAATTATAAACCCTAATTTATTATATAAAAAAGAGTAAGGTAAATCCTAGGATGAAACTAGGGTTTTAAAGCAATATTCGAAGTAAGTCAAGTTCACTAAATGTTTTAACTATTTAGGACTTAATAAATGTAAATCATAGGTTATTAAAGGGTTTATTATGGTAGGTAATTTAGGATAAATATTTTAAATAGTTAATCAGATAGATTTATCTATAATAGTAAAGGAAATGAAGAAATATACTTATCAAGAGTGAAATAAGTGTTGTTAGATGTCAGCAAGGCTAGAGCAAAATTCGAGATTAGTGAGGAGTCTTTAGTTTCAGTATTCTGGTTGAAAAATAAATTCATATAATACTATCATTAGGAATATAGTAACATTATAGTGCTAATGTCTATTTATGATGCTAATGTAATTATGTGGAGACACAACCTAAGACTTTTATGGATGTTGTGAGAGAGTTTTAGAGACCCATAGGTAAGTTTTTATCTCTTATTTATTTGTATGTGTCACTAATTTACTATAGCTTCTCCTAAACCTAATGAACACCTGCACACAAAAAACAAAAATAAGATCAAATGCAAAAGGAAAGAAAAATTGGGTTGTGGGATATTATAATTATGATGAATGAAACCCTTGTTTTCCTTATCATTTCCTACATTAACCCCAATGATATGGGTTTTAGATCACATGTAATTCTCCCTTAGGTAATGTGCATTATCAACATGCATAATATACTATAATAAATTTTTCTTAAGCCCTTCTTTGCTCAAGCATATAAGTATAAAATGTGACAACTAAGTAATATGTAGTATGCTGCGCTATACTATTGACTAATTTTATGTAATTATGTGATAAGATAGTAAGTGTTAGATATAAAATTCCTTGTGAGGATATTTATATATAAGGAAATTTTATTTTAATGTAAGACCTTGTTTGTTGGTTGACAAGACAAAAAAGAGATATAAAATCAAAAGAGAAGGATCAAAGAAGGGTTAGGATCCAAAACATGATGAGAAAGTAACCTTTGGACACTAGCATTGAAAGTGGACACTAACACATGGTGCTAGTGTATAGAACTAGAAATAATGTCCCAAGGTCCCAAAACTAAGTAAATACTAGGTAGAATAGGTTATGGGGATCTATGACTAGAAGGGGATGTCATAAGACCACTAGGGGTGTAGAAAATAGGTAAAAAAAGACATAAGAAAGACCTAAAATGACCATGTGAATAAGAGTCACATCCATCACTAAGACCTTCTTATGAAAGAGCAATAAAATATATAGTACTTGTGGTTACTTGACCAAATTAAGGTGTGTACTAAGATAAAAATATATTAGATCTAATTATATCTTTTTACTATTGTATAGTTATATGCATATTAAATATATTTGGCTTGATAGACATACAGAGATATTGCAAGGTTTATCCCCCACATATGTTGAGTATCATATATTAGATATATCTAGGTTAGGTCATATTAATTGTCATGGTCATATGCTATATGATATGTATATTATGACTATTTTAGTCAAGAGGTGGAACACATATACATTTTCATTACCTATGGGATAGATGATCATCACTTTGGAGGATGTGTGAAATATACTTAAATTACTAGTGGTAGGCACCATGTAGTTTTATGGGGTTTGGAAGCTTCAGGCCCTATTAAAACTATACATTGCTATACGATAGGACATGCTTGAGGGGAATGTTATAAAGTAGGTGATATTATTTTTTTTTTATAAAATATTGTATTGTTTGATGTTCCACAATTTCTAAAATTTTGTGTGCTCTTTTGGTTGTGAGAATAATTAATTTGTATTTTAAGTTTAATTAAAACTATTTAAAGTGATGTTAATTTATTAAAAAAATATACATAGATTAGTTAGAATGATAAATTATTATGATGATCTATATATTAGATTAAACATTTTTAATTTTTATAATAGTTTAATATCCTTCTAGTTGTAGATGGTGGGGGTGTGGTGATATCATATCACATGCACCATATTGTAGTACACATACAGAATCATAGTACCAAATATTCTTAGGGTTTTACCATGTTCACCTATTTACAAAAGCATTTATATATATTTAATTGATATAATAATGTTTGAGGTTTAGTCTCAACTAATTTATTACACATATGGGCTTATGCACATATTTTTATTACAATAAAAGTTTTCAACCTTACGTCAACTGGGCACATCCTCAAATTTATGCACAAACATGGGTGGACACTACTCATACCAATAGGACCACTAGGGATTATTAAATTATAATTATTATTTTTAATTCAAATATGATCATATGAAGGTTATATAAATGGCATATAGGCTAGATCAAGGATGGTATTGAGCTATGCCCTATGTGGGTTAACATATGGTTACACAATCAATCTATTGGCATTTTTGAGATTTTTATTATGAGTGTTTGACCTGTCAATTTGGTATTATAAGATGTGCCCCCAACTTGACATACACATACACAAATACATAGGGTTACCCATCATCCTAGTGATATAGATTGTATGAGAGATTTTGAGTTCTTACCTCCTATTACAAGAGAGATATATCCTTAAGTGGTAATTACTAATATTAATAAAGTAGAATTCTTCACAGAGGATATTAGTTGCTGGATGTACACGTGATGGCCTTTGTTATTTCTTTTAATAGCTTATAGAGTTAGAGATGCACCATACTCTCAAGGTGGAGATGGTGGAGGAGTGAGTCA
Organism: Torreya grandis; assembly: GCA_037957365.1. Taxonomy (NCBI): domain Eukaryota; kingdom Viridiplantae; phylum Streptophyta; class Pinopsida; order Cupressales; family Taxaceae; genus Torreya; species Torreya grandis. The sequence goes on along the minus strand of JARHVA010000147.1, from coordinate 6,337,643 downwards.
AGAAATAGGGAATATTGATATAGTCATGGGGTATGGATGTAACATATGTGCATATCAACATTTAGTATTTGACTGTACTTTTATTATTAGTTATTAATATATTTTATAAATGTAATGTTGATTTATAGGGGATGCTTATTCCATAGTAATGAATGATGTGTATGTTCATACTTTGATGAGGCACATCCCATATAATGTATGTGGGGTAGACTATTAAAGTGTGTATATGACATTACAAGCATATATGTAGACACTTAATTTTGGCCACATTCATGACTAAACTAGCATTTAGATCAATTTATAGCAAATGACACATTTTAATCCTAGAAATCACCTAAATTTCAAAATTCATCTACATAAGGGATACAATTACCTAGAAACATGATGAGGCTATCTTATTTGGTGTATTATCCTATATACATTATAGACACTTAAAACTAGCTATTGATAACCTCCAATTAGGGTTTTGGCCAATTTCCACCCAAAATGTACAATTTGGCCTAAAAACACTAAAACACACAAAATGATGTGAAACTGACATATTCAAGTGCTGATTTTGGTGAAGGTATCACTAAATGGGGTAATGCAATATATGGGCCAACTAACTTTGATTAGATCATTCTAAGTCAAAATGTCAAATTTGTACCTACGTGTTCTGGACTACTCTTTCCTATCAAATCTTTTGCACAAGAGTCATGCCTTTGTTATTTTATGTTGGAAATATTCTAAATGGGAATATGTATCCAACACATTTGATGTGGAATTCCAATTCCAATCCAGTCAAATTTAGGACCAATAAAAAGGCATTCTGATCAATTTGAGTAATTTGTGCATAAAGTGCTTAATCATGTTTAATAGATAATTAACCCAAATCAAGGCATAATAAAAAATCCATGAAAACTTGTTGAATACTTTGTTTTGTAAATGGATATTGAATATATGAATCATCAAGTGATCTCATTTCTTAGGAAGACATCCCCAGGCCATAAATACCATAAATATCAAGATTCATGCCTCCCATGCCTCTGTTTCTATCGCTAATTTTGATTTTTTAGATTCAAGAGAGAGAAGAAGAAACTAAAGAAGTGGTCAAGGCTTGTGAAGTACCTGGATGAAGATCGCGCACCGTAATCCAGACGCTTGTGAGCACCCCTCTTTGGCTGTGGAGGAATGACACCTGCAAAGAAAAAAAACTTGGACAAGAAAATGTTAGATGGATAGGCGGTGGGTTGCCAAGCGAAAGCTTGTTCCCAGAAGTATGAGAACTTCCTTAAGGGAGGTCAACCCACTATTTTGATAAAAGATAAATGACTAATAAATGACAGAATGCTAAAATAGACTGAAATGATAGCAAACTGAAAGAGAAAAGGAAGCAAAAGGCTTACCTGGAAGAAGCTTGTCAAATTGGTTGCAGTCACCGACGTCGGTGGTCTTATCAGCGTCGGTTGTCGGGTCTGTCAATGTCGGTTAGTCTGCCAACGTCGGTGGGGTAATGACCGGTGTCGGTCGGGGCAATAGGTTTGGACGGGGTTTAGGCAGGTTCTGGGCGAGTTTGGACAGAGTCCGGGCCAGGCTTGGTCTGTGGACGGGTCTGAATGGTCTAGGAGAGTTTGGTTTTAGTCAGTTAGGGGGTCAAAAGGATAGAGAGGGATAGAGAGATGGAGGAAGCCAATCTGGGAGATAGAAATCTGGGTCTGACTGGTTTGGTTGGTAGTCTAAAAGTAGATGACTAGAAAGAATAAAGAAAACAAACAGAGAACATACCTATGCCCTGCTGAAGAAGGTGGTGATCTTGTTGCTAATGATGCCGGATGTGAAACCTGTTGTTGATGGAGAATCCCTGTTGTTCACTTGTAGAAGCTTGATGTGTACTTGAGGGAGAGAGTCAGATTGATTGGTAGAGAGGTCAAGTGAAAGGACTGATACAAGGGTCTAATACGAAGGTTCAAGAGTTGGGATGCTAGAGAGAAATGTAGAGAAGCGAAGAGAAGCCAAGAGCGAGCTCAAGGGTCCAGGGGGCTGCAACGGATGCAAAAAGGCGTCTTGGAGGCTGCTAACACCGACAGTTTCACTGACGTCGGCCGAAGGGTCGCCGACGTCGGTGGTGGCAGAATGGGGACAGAGACTAAAAATAGCCTCTGCCCATTCTTGCACGCCACCGGGCGAGGGGTTGTGGGAAGAACGGTCACGAGGATGCTTAAATGGGCATGGGGGGGGAAGATAATGAGGAGATTTGACATAATAAATGCTAGGGGGAAGGTGGAGGGATTCAAGGGAAGATCCAAGGTGGCAAGGGTGAGGTGGAAAGGGGGCCACTTAATTAAAATATTTAAGTTATTTTAATCAAATGAATGGAGGGGACTAAGGCCAAGGGTTAGGATAGGGGTTTGAGGTGGACAAGCAGGAGAACCAAGGTGCAGACATGTTTGCGGTGTCTACATTTGCCCCTTTTTGTCTTGTTGGTTGTTCTTGACAAACTGCAAGACAAAAATAGGCGTTGGTTGCCCCAGGAAAAGGATGAGGTGTTCCCCCCTCAAAGCGATAGTCGAGAGAAGGGAACCGAAGATCGAGTGTCAATTTGATAGAGAAATGGATAGAAGAGAGTGAGTGAAAATGCTGCAGTAGTCGTGATTGCGCGTAGTCCACTTCACGGGAGGGTCGGGTCAAATTGTCGCATGGTCAAGGGTCAAGGAGTGCCAAAATTGAAGTAACCGGGCCCCAACATTTAGTCGTCTGCTGATCAGGTCACTCAATCTAAGCTGAAGCTCCAAATGGTCATCATGTTCTGGGTATCCCAGGCTCAGGAAGTGCTCCCAGAGACACGAAAAAGCCACAAGTAGTAGGGATCAACTGGCTCACGATCCTATACTTGTGAAGGGTCAAAAATAGTCTGCAGACAATTCTGCTAACCAGCCGTGAGGTAGCACACACACAAAAACAACTAAGGCAACATTGTCTTGGAAGTGGTCAAAGGTCGAAGGATGGTCATTGGTCAAGGGGATGGATGGATGAAAGGATGTGGCCGAGCTAACCTCAGAAAATGTCATGTGATCTGAGTGCTGCCTACATAGCCCTTGTGTGAAGGGCCTCAGGCCAATGTAGTTCTCTCTAAAAGGGAGGAAGGGTCAAAGAGATTGATTGGTCTTGGTCAAAGAAAATGATGGGTCTTGGTCAAAGAAAATGATGGGTCTTGGTCAAAGAGAATGATTGGTCTTGTTCAAAGAGAATGATTGGTCTTGGTCAAAGAAAATGATTGGTCTTGGTCAAAGAAAATGATTGGTCTTGGTCAAAGAAAATGATTGGTCTTGGTCGAAGAAAATGATTGGTCTTGGTCAAAGTTGTCGATAGACTGGTCATGGTCAAGGTCAAGGTCGCAGAAGAGAAGGTTTGTCCATCAAAGAGACGAACAAATGGGGGTGGTCGAGCTAACCTCAGAGGATGTGTTATCTGAGTGCTGCCTACATAGCCCTAGTCATAGGGCCTCAGACCAATGTAGTTCAGACTAAAGGTCTGATTGATCAATGATTGGATGTGGTCAAGTGTCAAAATGATGAGGGCAAGATGAGGATAAGATGATGCTGCAGCCTTTTCCAAATGGTGTATTCTGCAACATTGGTCGAAAGGTCTTTCATCCCTAGCAAGTTTCCATAGTCGTGATGGATGTATGCTAAAAATGAATGGAAGTCTATTTATGCTTCAGCAAGTATTGGTTTATGCTTAACATAAATTGGGGCTGGTCGGTAGTTCCCATGTGTATTGGTGTCCATGGAAACTATGTGAAAAGGACAAGGCGATACCTGATGTCATGTTGAAAATGTTGAGGTTGGTTTGAAAATGTTGAAGTTGGTTTGGTTTAATGTGACCAAAGCAAAAGATGAGTCGACAATTGATGCGGTTAAATGTGACCAAAGTGTAGAGAAAAGTTGAAAGGTAAATTGTTCTTTCATTGACAAGGACCAGAAAGGAAGCATAGATAGGGGTTATTAGAACAAAAGCCCCGTTCATGCATTACGTCGTTGACCGGTGTTGTGTTAGAACGGTAATCGAATCACTTTGACATTAAAGTGAGCTCGAAGTCCTTTTGAGCAGGTGATAGGAAGAGGATAGGGTAACCCAGTTTAAGAGCAGGAATAACCTTGTAGCCTTTTTATAGGAGACCCTGAGACAACTACAAGCCAAGTCCATGACCCGTTTTTTTTTTTTTTTTTTTTTTTTTGGTGCAGGCTGATCGATGCGGGAAGCCTACATAGAGATGTCTTTTAATGTAGTGGTCATGTTGCGAAGCTGATCAATGCAGGAAGCTTCTAAGAAAGGTTGTTGTTTGTAGCAAGATTTAGTCATAGCCATCCTTCGAGGGAGTGGTCTAGATTTTTGTTTAATATAAGGGCTTTTGAATAGCTGTCCTTCGAGGGAGCAGTCTATTAATTACAGCAATGATAGTACAGCTGTCCTTCGAGGGAGCAGTCTATTTTTTGATTTGATTTTGTGACCTTGGATATGTTTTTGACATCTTGATATATTTTTTGATTTTTTTTTTTGATTCTTTTGATTAGAGTCATGGACAAGGCTGTAGAAGTTCAAGGACTCCCCTTTTATTAGGACAAAGCATCCATGTATCATAAAAGGGTTGTAGAGGACTTGTTAAATGGAAATAGGGTTGAAAGGGATGAGGATCAAGAGGACGAGGATTGCTCAGGGGACGAGCTCAAGTTACGTGTCAAGTAGACGAGTACTCGACTAACAGAAGAATGGTCAAAGATGCAACGCATTAAGAGACTCAGGTTCTGGGCGTCCATCAAGAGAAGATAGACGATAAGTCCCCTGATCCATACTTGTGCTTGATGATAAAAGGTCCAAGCCAATTAGGAGCAAACTTGCCTCGTTTACTTTGCTCCATATTGGTCACGTGCTGATTAATGAGTGGATGTGAAGTTGACTGATATGGTCGTTGATTGATCGAGACTGGTTGAATGTTTGGTCAAAGATTGGTCAATGTTTGGTTTGATAGTTGATTGGTCTGTAGTTGGTTGAAGTGTGGTAAAATGTTTGGTCAAAGTTTGTCGAAGGTTTGGTCGAAGGTTTGGGAAGGTCATGGTCGATGTCATGGTCGATGGTTGGTCGAGACTTGGTCGAGGTTTGGTTGAATGTTTGATCAAAGTTAGGATAAGGTTGGATTCCCCCAGTCACTTAGGGAGAATGTTGGATAGATTAGTCAAGGTTGACTGAGGCTTGGTGATTAAATGGACTGTGTTAATGTCAAATAATGGGGCCAAAGGCGGTAAAGGGACCATAATCTGTCGTGGAGATCCCGATTTAGGCGATGAGGTTGGAGAGGCATGGGTCGGGGTTGATGTTTTGTCGAAGAGGTGGTTAAGAGGGTCCTTGGTGAAAAGGAAATCATTTCTCCGTTGTTGATGAATGACAGCTTTGAGAGCACAACAATGCTCAGTGTCATGTCCCAGAGTGTGATGATAGTTGCAAAATTTAGAGTTGTCGAACCAGGATGGCCTTGATTCGAGAGTTGATGAATGGGGCCATGTTGAAGGTTTGTTGATAACGTGGTTGAAAAGAGGGGTGCCATTCCCAAGACATTGGTGAATGGCGACCTTGAGGGCATGACAATGCTCCGTGTCGTGTCCAGGTGTGCGATGATATGCGCAAATGCAAGTGTCGTCGAACCAGGGTGGTTTTGGTCTGAGAGGCGGGAGGTCGAGGCGAGAAGACTGCAACAATTGCCGTAAAAGCAAGGTATAAGAACCTGCTAACGGGTCTAGATGTCTTATTGCAGTAGGGGTTGATGACTTTGGTTTAAGAGGCATAAGAGGCGTTGGTTGATGGTTTGAGGGAGATACATGTTTGATGGGTTGAGGGAGCAATGGAGGCGATGTGCCTCTGTGAAGGATGGGAGTAGGCAGTACTCCTATTAAAGTGGACAGATGCGGGCCTAAGATTGAGGGCAATGATGAAGGTGGAGGAGAAATTCTCCAATGTGGTCTAGTGGCTTTCGTTAGTTTGGGTTGAGGGCCACTATTGTGTGAGGCAAGGTTAGATGTGGGCTTGGGTTTGGATGTGGACGAAGGTGAGTGAGATGTAATAATCTCAGGCAAAGGGCAAGAGGAAATCATGACTGGGTCTTCCTCGATTGAAATAGGTAAAGAGATTGGTTCTTCTCTGGGTGGAGAAGAAATAGGAGAGTGTGGCTCCTCCAGATGGCAAGAGGTAGGGATGATTGTGCCTTCTGTTTGTGCTTGAGGAGTAGGCAAGGTATGGTCATTAGATGAAGGTGGGGCTAATGGTGTAGGTGTGGTCAAGGCGTCCTCCAATATAGGAGGACTAATAGGAGAAGAGGGTTCTTCATCCTTTAATGGAAGAGGTTGGTCAAGGACAAGAGGCAAGATAGTGTTAATCGAGTGAATGTCATGGTCATGAGAATCTTTGGTTATGGTTTGGATGTTGTTCTGAGTAGGCGGATGATTTGGGAAAGGGTGTTTGAAGATGTCGATATGTTGATTGGGTGGGGCGTTTGGGTTATCTAAAATAAGATCCCCCTTGTCGATCATGTCTTGGACGATGTTTTTGAAAGTTTGGCAGTTGTCAATGTCATGGCCTTGGACGCGGTGAAAGTGGCAGAAGTCGGCCTCTCTATACCATGTAGGGAGGGCTTTAGAGGGGTCAAATTGAGGTGGTTGGATTATAGGGAGATTGAGGACCCCCTACTTGAGAAGTTTTTCCAAAACGGAAGCGTATGGTTCTCCAAGTGGAGTGTAAGAACGCTGGATATACCATTGTTGGAATTGTTTGGTAATGCTGGAAGATGTCAAAGGTTGGGAATAATTCATTATTATTGAGGATGGTGATCTAATGACCACAGTGTTGGCCACTCATTTGGAGTTGGTAGAAGAAGAGGGTCTGGAAGAAGAATGGTCAGTAGATTTTGCGTTGGTATTACGCAATTTGACCTTATCTTCTTCAAGGGCACAGAGTTCAAGCTTTCGAGCCATGATGAAAGCTTCGTCAAAAGTGTGGAATGTCTGAATCCGCAAGGTAGAAGAGATGTGTTTGGCACATGCTCGAGAAAAGAGCTCGATGAGCTCAGGTTGAGGCAAAGAGAAGGAGAGCTGGTTAATCAAGCCTCTCCAACGAGCGACAAAATCAACTACAGATTCGTCGTCAAATTCTCTGATGGAGTAGAGGTCTGTGATAGAGACTTGTTTAGTAATGTTAATAGAGAAATGGTCGAGAAATAGTTGGGTGAGTTGGATGAATGAAAAGATAGTGTCTGGCAAGAGAACTATACCAGTCAAGGGCAGGGCCAGAAAGTGACATAGGAAACGTGCGTAATAATAACGCATCGTCGTGGGCAATAAGGTAACAGGTATGTCTAAATGCCCATAGATGTTGTTGTGGGTCTTCCTTACTCTGAAAGCGAGTGAATTTAGGAAGCTCCCAATGGTTAGGATATGGTCGAATAGGGACGGAAGGATGGATGGGCTCATTGCAAATTTGCTCATATGACAAAGTATTGCTTGAACCGGAAATGGAGGCTTCGAGACTGGACATTTTATCCATCAGCATCTTAATGATGTCTGCTGACAGATTGGCAGGTTGAGTGCCCCTTAGATTGTAAGGCACTTGGAAGAGGCTAGAGGAGGCGTGCAGCATAGTCGGTTGTATAATGTACGGATGACTAGTTGCAGGGGCAGAAGTGGAGGCTAAAGGTGGCTGCGTTATGAAGGTCGAAGGTATAAGTTGACTGGGTACCGCCAAAGGTGGTTGAATGGCGGCACTGGTAAAAAGAGAGGTTGGCACTCCTACATTTGTGGGTGCAAGAGTATGAGGGGTCAAGACAATTAAGTTCTGATATGAGATAGAAATTGGTTGAATTGCAGGTGGTTGAGGGGGTAATGGAACCCCGATAGAGGTCAGTCTAAAAATAGACAGGGAGGCCAAACTTTGCGTATTGGCCATGGTTGGGTTAATAGTTGAGGCGAAAGGCTGAGTCATAAAGGGTTGGGTGGCGAATGGTGTGGATGTCATCGCCACGTCATGCGAAAGGTCTCGCGTTGGGTTTCTCGCGAGATAGTTTTGGAGGGTTGCGGTATTGAGGTCCAAGAATCTCTCAAAATCTTGGTCCCCTTCAGGGATGATGGGAATTTGAGTTGGGGTCGGGGTCGGGGTCGGTCCTGTAGGAGTTCTTTCAGTCTCTAAGTGGAACTCCATGATAGGACTAGTTAGGGACGAGGGGGCGTGGTCAAAAGGGAGGGTTAGATTCCAGAAACTATGTTTTTGCAGTTCCAGAAACTTAGAATGGAGTTTTTGATAGAGAAGGGACAGGTTTTGGGTTGCTAGTTTTTAAAAAAAAGGACAGTGACAGAGACCGACGTCAGTTGAAAAACTGATGTCGGTAAGGAATATAGCCGATGTCAGTTAGATAACCGATGCCAGTAAGAGAGGAAAACCGACGTCGGTGGAAGAACCGATGCCGGTGATAGGGGAAAGCCGACGTCGGTGGCAGAACCGATGCCGGTGACTGTGTTTTCCAGAGAACCAAAAGATTTGAAGATTCTTGGAAAAACAATGAAGAAAGCATCCTCACTCACTCAAACAAACAGATGAGAAGAGGAAAACAGAGAGAGATAGACAAGCCTAAGTGATAAATCCTAGGAATTAACCTTAGAAGCTGTGGCTTATGCCTTAGATGAATGTTTGGGGAGATTGGCTGCAAGAAGGGTCCTAGAAGAAGGCAGTCTAAAGATGGTTTCAGGTGTTGTTTTAGGCATTCAAAAATATGTGTTAGGGTCTAGTACGTGGCCTGGTGCTAAGGAGCAAGCTCCCCTCACTTCACGATTCCAGTGGTTAGCTGGTCTCGCTTAGCCAAGATATACCTCGCCTAGAGTTTATCCTCTGCCAGAGAACGGAGTGGGCTTCCCCCTTGGTGATGAAATCCAATTAGGGTCACCGGGATGGGTAAGGTATCCGCTGGGGGATGAAATCCCAGTAAGTTTTATGTTCGTTTTAGTGCATGTGGTTTGGTAGTGTAACATCAAGTGTCTACGATTTATTCAATATGAATCTAAGTTACTAGATGTGGACTAAGAAGATGCAAGCACAAGCAGAAATGAATGCAAAGTGTTTTAATGCCCAAGTCAAAATGTGATGTTTGTTATGAAGACAAGTTTGAGAAAGGGTTGAGAGTATGATGTTTAGACTAGTCTAGAAATGCAAGGAAGAAAGATTCATTTTAGTCCTGCTTATAGTGTCATTGAGAAGAAAAGAAGGAGGAGAAAAGGTAAGAACCTAATGCTCCTAAATGAATGAAGAAGAAAAGGAACTCAGGAGGAATCTAGGGTCCCACCGGGCGTGCCAGAATGTTTCTATCGCTAATTTTGATTTTTCAGATTCAAGAGAGAGAAGAAGAAACTAAAGAAGTGGTCAAGGCTTGTGAAGTACCTGGATGAAGATCGCGCACCGTAATCCAAACACTTCTGAGCACCCCTCTTTGGCTGTGGAGGAATGACACCTGCAAAGAAAAAGAACTTGGACAAGAAAATGTTAGATGGATAGGCGGTGGGTTGCCAAGCGAAAGCTTGTTCCCAGAAGTATGAGAACTTCCTTAAGGGAGGTCAACCCACTATTTTGATAAAAGATAAATGACTGATAAATGACAGAATGCTAAAATAGACTGAAATGATAGCAAACTGAAAGAGAAGAGGAAGCAAAAGGCTTACCTGGAAGAAGCTTGTCAAACTGGTTGCAGTCGCAAGCGTCGGTGGTCTTACCGGCGTCGGTTGTCAGGTCTGCCGATGTCAGTTAGTCTGCCGACGTCGATGGGGTAATGACCGGCGTTGGTCGGGGCAATAGGCTTGGATGGGGTTTAGGCAGGTTCTGGGTGAGTTTGGACAGAGTCCAGGCCGGGCTTGGTCTGTGGACGGGTTTGAATGGTCTGGGAGAGTTTGGTTTTAGTCAGTTAGGGGGTCAAAAGGATAGAGAGGGACAGAGAGATGGAGGAAGTCAATCTGGGAGATAGGAATCTGGGTCTGACTGGTTTGGTTGGCAGTCTAAAAGCAGATGACTAGAAAGAATAAAGAAAACAAATAGAGAACATACCTGTGCCCTGTTGAAGAAGGTGGTGATCTTGTTGTTGATGATGCTGGATGTGAAACCTGTTGTTGATGGAGAATCCCTATTGTTCACTTGCAAAAGCTTGCTGTGTACCTGAGGGAGAGAGTCAGATTGATTGGCAGAGAGGTCAAGTGGAAGGACGGATGCAAGGGTCTGATACGAAGGTTCAAGAGTCGGGATGCCAGAGAGAGAGACGCAGAGAGCGAAGAGAATTCTGTTTGTGAGCTCAAGGGTCCAGGGGGGATGCAACGGATGCAGAAAGGGGTAATGAAGGCTGCCAACGCCGGCAGTTTTGCTGACGTTGGCCGAAGGGTCACCGACGTCGGCGGTCGCAGAATGGAGACAGAGGCTAAAAATAGCCTCTGCCCATTCTTGCATGCCGCCGAGCGAGGGGTTGTGGGAAGAACGGTTATGAAGACACTTAAATGGGTGTGGGGGGAAAGATAATGAGGGGATTTGACATAATAAATGCTAGGGGGAAGGTGGAGGGATTCAAGGGAGAATCCAAGGTGGCAAGGGTGAGGTGGAAAGGGGGCCACTCAATTAAAATACTTAAGTTTATTTTAATCAAATGGATGGAGAGGACCAAGGCCAATGGTTAGGATAGGGGTTTGAGGTGGACAAGGGGGAGGACCAAGGTGCAGACACATTTGCGGTGTCTACAGCCTCATCAATGCCTTCCATGATTCCCTCCATGACTCTTAATTACCCCTTTTTCCAATGTCACAATGAGTATAATTAAAAAATTAATTATAAATATTGAATTAATCCTCAACCACACATCTCAATATTGAGATGGATGGTTGAGGTTGATTTTGATCAAATCCAAAAATCTATAAATAGGAGGCCTCACAACATCATTTCTACACTTAATTAGTGCAAAGTTATAATGTAGGATTGGTTACAAAAAGCTTCATAAAACTAGTGTTATAATGCCAAATTGATTCCAAGCCAAGTCAAGCCATAAGCCAAAGGTGCCAAGGAGAGATGGAGGTTGTCAAGCTTCCATTGCCAAGGACGTCATGAGCACAAGCCACCACAACGAGCATTTTGGAGCATCCAAGGATGGTAAAAGAGTTTTATTTTGCATTTTAGTTGTGTGTTTCATTCATGATTGTTAACTAAGCTCTCTCTAGGGTCTAGGCCTAGATATGTTATGTTATTAGTGTGTTTACTTCATTTTATTTTCATTTTGGAACTAACACCATACTAACCATCCTCTCTTGAGTCAAATTCCTAGATCACATAATGGCATGTCCAGTGAGATGAGACACATCCTACACATGAAGGATATCCTTTTGAAACTTTAAAATATTTATTTGAGCCTTTAAAACTCTTAAAAATTGATTTTATAAATTGATTTTTCCATTTTTGGTTGCCATGGTTTTTACATAGTAACTAACATTGGTAGAAATACTGACATCAGTCACTTGGCTTAACCAATGTCAGTGAGTAGAATCAACATCACTTAGATCTCAATTGGCCATAACTAATGTTGGTGGTATTAACCAATGTCAGTCACTATGTCTTTTCCAAAAACATAGACTTGAGACCTACTTTTCCAAAGTTTATTATTTTAAACTCAAAAGAGCTTCAAAGCTAAAGAACTTACTAACAATTTTGTTGTAGGACCAAGTGGGATTTTTGCTCAAAACATGTTTAAATAACTTTTTCATGCTTAAAATTTTATTAGGATCTTTTTTTTGGTGTTTAACAAAGAATTTATGGGTTTTTGGTGAATGTTTTTCAAAGTTTACAACTAAGACTAAGGGGTCCAATGAATACAACCAAACATTTTGTTTGGATTTAAAATTGAACACACTTGTCAATTTTTTCTTACAATAGTTGTTTAATTAGATTTTTTTGGTGGAAAGAGGAATGTTACATATATGCTCTTCCATTTGTTCCCTATAGAGAACCCTTGGAATAAAAATTACCATTCTTATTGCAAGTAGCCTAGTCCAAGGCTTAGAAATAAATTCATCTAGAAACTCCCCAAAAACTTTTCAAAGTTTGGGTGACCTTGAAAATAACCCTAAAGTCTTTCTATTTCATACTTTATTTATTTTATATGCATCTTGGCTTGTGAGGGGGACTTCATCACCTCCCATAAGTTATTTAAGGAATATTTCAACCAAGGTTTCATCTCCTGGCATTGATTTATTTTGACTCTTTTAGAGTTGCACATGGGACGTAGTGGAACTTTGGACATCGTACTGATACTAAGTGAATAGTAGGATATAGTGGTTATAAAAAAGACTAGACCTTTTTACAACAAGCCAAGTGATACAGACCTAAAATCCATGATTTTATTTTGAATTTTTTGGTGTGAAATTCATTCTTTAATTGATTCCCTTAGATCATTCAAAAACTTGTTATATTTTAGACAAATATCCACTTGCCATGGAAGTATTATTGGTGCAAGGTGTGCCTCAAGGTCCATGTCATAGTACTGTCATTTGAGTGAAGGGGGGTGTAAAAACCCTACTATATAATGCACATTTAATTTTGGATGAACACTTAAAATCCTCTCAAATGATGTATATTGATGGATTCCAACAATACCAAGCAACCTTGTCAGTTTAAGATCTAAGGGTGATTAATTAGTTGATCTTATCCTAGTTTAAAGTCTTGTGTGGAGTCATAACTTGGTGTAAAAAAATAATCTAAAATCAAACACATGGTCCACATTTCCTTTGAACAGAGAGGTGTTATGCTGCCCATGTGAGATCATCCATTTTCCTTGTTCAAATTTCATCAAAATCTTGAGAGTTATATCATCCACTTTGTCACAATTATGCTACCCAATTGAGTCTAGACCTTTACCAAAGCTGTTTAAGTCCTTCACTTGTAATCTAAATTCAAAATTACACATTTACAAGTTCATAGGGTTGATGTGTTAAGTGGGTTCACCATTTTCACTAAACTTGAGGGAACTTAGGTTTAATTTCTAATTTGGGTTGAAGGCCATTTAAGACTGATAATCATTATCCTTACTTGATAGACTTAAGCCATTTTGTGTTAAAAACTTGCACTTTAAGTCCATATACCACAACATTTTGAGTCAATAAAGGTATTGTTATTCTACCAAAATTGTAGAGAAACATCTTTGCCTTAAAAGAGTTTTTGAAACAAACCTTTTTGTCACACCTTTTGGGTAGTATAACATCATTACACTACCCAAATCATTTAAAACTTTGTTTCATAGCCCCTTTTACATAGAATTTCAAATCTATTTCTACATGTTTAGACCAATCCAAGTGTACTTTTAATCCTTTGTCTAAAGCACAGTTATATTATTCACCTTTGTCTAACTTATTTATCAAAATTATTTATGAGAAAATAAAATATGGTTAAAGTACTTTTTGTTTCATACCTTATACCTAGTTGACCAAGCCCATATCCAAGAATAAAATGCCTAGTGTTTGTTAGAAGTGTTTCAAATCTGTTAGATTAAAACTTTCATCTATTTTCAAAGTCTAGCTTTTGACATCATTTGGCCAAGAGTCCTAGCACATGCCTTATTTGGGCCTAGATTTTGATGTCACATTTGTCCAAAAGACCTAACAACTTTTAAATTCCTAGATTAGACTGATTTGAAACACTTCAACCTTAGAGTTTAGCATTTTGATTTTTGGTCCATTTACTTGATTATCTTTGTGTGAATAGTGAAATGTTAGATATTTTATGCTAGCTTTTTTCCTCACAAATATTTGTATAAACTGTTTGATCCTTTTGACAAGTCTAGACCAAGTTAAAGGAATCATGTGTTTTACATTATGTCCTTTTTAGAGTTTGTAGAACTCTTTGAACTTTTATTTCAAAGTATTGAATATGGATCCCAACATGTATTCCTACACTCATAGTGGACTCATGTAAAATCTAGGGATTAGTAATGTAGTTGTGTAAGAAGAAATGGTGCAAGACACCTATGTAGATAACATTGCTTATGAGATTGATTTATATCCCTCTTATAATACTTAACTAGGGGCACAAAGTCAAGATCCATTAGCTAACTATTTAGTTAAAACCCAACCTTACATAGAATAAGACCAAGATCAAAACCATGCAATACTTAGCTACAATACCCATGGTGGATGAGCTAGTACTTCAACAGTCATATTCTACTAATTCAACTTCCACGTATGATCCATTTTTATTTGAGTGACATTTGTTTGATAACAAAGATGAGATTTTGGTTAGGGCCATAGAAGTAGGGGCTAAGTTTCCAGTAGACTTCCCCCATGAAAATTTACCAAGTCTAGTAAGAGTACCCCACAATATCATTTATGATCAACAAGATTCTTCTAGCAATCCTATGGATCTAGTCCAAACAACATACCAAAACCCTAATATATCTAATTGAGGCAAAAACATCATGGAAGATCACTTTAATCAAATGAAAATATCATACTAAACCTATCTAGATTTAACACATTATTTCAATCAGATGAACATGGTAAGTAAGCCTCTCATTGACCTAGTTCCTTCAATAGGAGTGTTGATGGAATTAACTAGACAAGAGAATCTAAATTTTGACCCATTTCTATAAACTACTTCAATAGATAGCCTAATGCATATGCCCATTATGGAAGAAGTGTCTTTAGCCTCTACATTGAATACCAAGCTAAACGTAGTAGACAATGTGCAAATAATGTCCAATCTTGATCAAAGTGGTACTAACACACAAACAACTAGCCAATAACATGCACCTCTAGTTAATCCCATGAGCAAATCATCATACCAAGGAATATGAGTTTTTTACCCCAACCTCAACCAAATACTTCCTCAAGTGTACAACTTATGGGATTAGGTAATCAAACAATAGCTAATACCACACCTCAATGATAGAATGTGATGAATCCTACTCCTCCTTAATAGGTAGTGAGTAGTATTCCATAATAGAAAACATAATCTAGTGTATCAATACAACAAAGGATGAATAGATTTCCACCTCAATCAGGGGCAATTAATGTAAAACCTCACTAGGTAATTATGAACATACATCTTTAGTCATAGACTAATATGCCAATTCAAAACCATGTAATGATTATTCAATAATGTATAAATATTGGTCAGTGATAGATGCCAAATTTACAACATACTTTCACTTCTTCATATGGATTCGTGCAACAAGGAGGTCCTCATGTTTCTCAAGTACCTACTAGAAAACCATTGGTTCAAAATGTGCCACAAATCTAGGAATAGGGTCTTGGTCCATAAGTTCCCACTCAATAGTAAGTTTTGATTAGTCAGTAGCATGTCTCTTTTCAACCAAAATAGGCATATTATAGTTATATCCCTTCATCCCAACTAGAAAATCCTCCAAGTCAAACCTTTATCATCAACCCAAACTAGAACATCATGTATCCAAATGTGTAATTTCAAGTACATCCCAATCCACACATGCATATTCTAGGTCCATTCCCTAGCCAAGCCAATCTACCCCAACATGTGTCTCCATTATACCCTAGTCAAAATGCCTCACTTATGACCTCCCAACCATGTACCCAAACCAATATCCCTTCGAGTTTCCTATCCCAAGAATTGTAATAGATGAAGGATGTGATTGTTTCCATTTAGGTGGGGAAGTAGACTAAGGATTTCAAATTGAATGATGTGTGTTCCTATTCATTCAACATGGAGTATTTTTAGATACCATTTCTTCTAGGATACGAACCACACAATTTTGATAATTACAAAGGGAAAGGTTAAATTAAGGCCCATTTGACCAAATTCTTTATCACATGTCAACCAGTGGCATATAGTGACATATACCTTTTGTTGTTGTTTCTAAGGATCCTAGCTAAACAAGCCTTGGAGTGGTTTTTAAGGTTTCCCAAGATTTTAGTAGTAGACTTTGATGATCTTTCAGATAAATTTGTGCAACACTTTTCCTATAATCTTGAGAATGATATTACATTAGTGGACCTGACATAAGCAAACAAAAGATCTTGGGAGAGTTTTTCAAGTTATTTATAGTGATGGAGATCCTTTGCAAGCCATTTTACCCATAGTTTACTAGATAAACAATTAGCTATTATGTTTACTATAAATTTGTATAGTGAGATAACTTATCATCTAGAACTACAATGTATACATATGTTCAAAGAAATCATTGATAAAGGTTTATTGATCAAGTGAGCACTCATCAATAAAGGAGTCATCAAACTCAATTCTACCAATTAGGGAAATAGCCAATAACAACATCCTAATCAAGCACAAACATCACAACCAACACAGGCTAATAATCATGAAAGACCAAAACAATTCAACCATAATAGGAATGTTATGGGAAATGGAGTAACTTAATCTTGTCATGTCCAAACTATGAAAACATCATTTGCACCACCTTTTCAGCTTAATTCTACCCAATAACCTCTCCAACCAATGCCACAAGCATAACCACCAAAACCTGTACAACAAACTTTACCATTACAAACCCCTCCTCCTAAGAGAATTATACCTACACATCATGTCTTTAGTGACCTAGGAGAGCCCATTAAATCTATATTTTGTAAGCTTCCTACCACTAATATGATTAGTTAGCCTATATCAAAGCATTATTTATAAGGCATTCCTTACCCTAATTGGTACCAAGAAAATGAATTTAGTGACTATCATCAGGTCTATGGGCAAAATCTATGAAGATGTGCCTAAATCAAGAATTTAATTGAAAATATGTTGGAGAATAGGGAGATAAAAATACATAATGGTGCTTTCACTTCCAATCAAACTATTGGGATCTATCAAAACCACTTTCCTTGACATAAAAATAAAAAAGAATAGAATAATTATCAACAACAACAATGGCTAGTGTAATAACAAAATCAATAGTATCAAAATCAAAGGCTAAACTAGTATAATCAACAAAATCAATAGTAGAATCCATAATGAAAAAAAAGACAAAACCAAGGTTATAATGGTAATAATGAACAAACCTACCATGCAGTTACACATGACTACAATAGGGTTATAGGTCATATTGTAGGGGGTAGTGTTAATACCATCTCCATTAATCCTAGACCAAACACTAATTAGCCTAGACCATTGATAAATAACAATATTTATCCAAATCACATAGATAGTCCTTCTTTGACCTAGGAATGCATACAGGCAAGCCAAAAAACTAGGAATCCCACTTTTGGATCTTATAACATCAACTTGTCCTTTTCACATGACCACATGCAAGTGCGCAGTCAACTGAGACTTGTCATATCTAATCCCACACCATTTCCAACATTAGTTATCAATAATGGTCTAGTATTTAAACTCAATTTTGTAGTTAAAACTTAGAGGTTGAAGATTACTATCCTAGGTGTACAACCATCTACCACTTTGCCTATCATCCAACCAACCATTCAACCTCATAATAAACTAATCACTACTAATTAAGATAATAAGTTTGATATTGTGGAGCAATTGCATAAGACACCAGCACAAATTTCTATCTTAAATTTGCTATAAATGTCAAATAATCCAAAAAAACATCTTGAATGAGTTCTTGACCTAATCCACTATTTCTATTGGCATGTCCCCTGATAAATTTTAAGCTTTGGTTAGACACCTAGCTCTAGCCCAAAAGATCACATTTAGCCAAAGTGATATGTATTCCCTTGGCCCACTCCATAATAACCCATTATACATAGAAGTTTGTATATATGGCATAAAGTGAAATGTGTCCTTATCAATAATGGATCTGGCCTCAACATAGTGTCTCTCAAGCTCATCAAGCTTCTTGGGTACACAATGACAAATCTCCAGCTAGAAATAATAACTATCAAAGCTTATGATAATTAAGAAAGAGAATCATATGGCACCATTGTTTTTCCAATTATCATTAGGCCTTTAACCCATGATACACTTTGCCATGTGTTTGATCTTGAGTTATCATACAACATACTTCTAGGTAGGCCTTGGTTACATGAGATTTGTGTAGTCCTATCAACACTAAATCAATGTATCAAGTTTTTCCACTCAAGGATGAAAGTGAATATTCCAAGAGATTTAGATCCATAAGAGCACTACAAGCATCTTGATGCCAAATTTCAATGCTATAATTATCAATATGGTATGAATCCAAGTTACAAGTAGGATAAAGGAAAAGCTATAGTTATTGATCCTTTATTAGATAATTGCATAGATCCTAATACCTTAGATTCCCTTTCCCACATGTTGCCTCCTTAAGCTTCTAATAATTTCACCATTTTAGATAATGGACAAAGAGAATATGTGACCCATGACACATTTCACATTGTCAATCTTCCTCAAAATATAAAAACCTTTGGGTGACCTAAGGTCATCCCATATATGCATTGGCAATGAAAGAACAAAGATAAGGGACCTGTCTAATTTGTACCAGCATCTGGCCTAAGACCTAACCCTCTTAAAGGGGATGAATCATGGTTATACAATAATGACCAAGCTGATTGTTATAAAAAATCAAAGTATCCTATTCCCAATAGGATCATGGAGCATCATAATTATGAAAGAAAAGGCCTTGGACCAAATCAGTAAGGAACCATCAAGCCAATTTCCATGACTAAGTATGAAAGACCTTATAGACTTGGATTTAAATTGCCTGGGGGTTACACCACATATTTTATTCACACTCCATCACTAGTGACTAGTGATGATGATGCTAACAATTAAGCAGAGTCCTATCATAACCTTACCTTTAATAACCTAGCTAAAACCAACTTATTTGATAATAATGCCATTTTTACCCTTACCTAAGCCATTCATCACAATCTATTACCATTATATTATCCCCAAATAATAGATTGGGACCAATAAAAATCCATTCTACTAATTGATGAGTTCTATAATGATGAGGCATTCTATGATTTCTTAGGCCTTAGAGACAATGTTCTGTTGGGAGATCACAAATTAGGGTTCTCAATCACATTAGATCTTGTAGCCTATTTTAGAAACCGAGTGACTACCCTTAGCCAAAAAAAAAGGTAAAACATTGAGGTCCCAAAATGAAAACCTCATTTGAGGCACTTTTTGACTAGGGAAAAAGTAAAGATAAAGGCCAGTCTAGTGGTGAAAACCTGTTTCAAGTGCCATTAGATCAGGGTGTTCATTCTTCTTTGAATTTAGATCAGGAGACCACCAATGATAAACTTGCCTATAGATCTAAGTTCAGATTTGAGTAATAAGTATTTGATCAAATTATCTAAGAATTTTTGGCTATTTTTGTTACATGGCCAAATCTCTCATTAGGAGACTTAGATTCATCATTCCTAGGAGAAGTTGAAGAGCAAGTCCTAACAAAGGACCTTGACATAGTTTAATATTTCAAGTCATTACCTACTATCCTAGAAGATGATTTGACCCTCCTATTCAAAGATATAATAGAGGTAAACATAGAGACTCTATCAAACCTAAAATAGATAAAATTAGGTACATCCCTCACTGAGGAGGAACATGACATTTTTATAGCTTTGTTGAGAGAGTTTTTGGATATATTTGGCTGGGCCTATTCTAACATGCTAGGATTATATTCTACCTTGGTTCTACACTACCTTGTGGTTAATCTTGATTCCAAATTGGTAAAACAAAAAATCCATAAGATGCACGCTCACATTGTTGTATTAGTAAAGAAAGAGTTGGAAAAACTCTTAGAAGTAAGATGTATCTGATCCATTGACTACTCTAAATAGATCTCTAATGTCATACCTATTAGTAAAAATCCTAAAGAAGTTAGAATTTGTACTAATTTTTGAAACACCAACAAATCTTGTCCTAAAGATGATTTTCCATTACCTAATATTGACATGATCATTGAATTCATAGTAGGTTATGAAATTGTTTCACTCATGGATGGCTTTTCAGGATACAATCAAATCAGAATGACACTAGAAGATTAGCATAAAATAATGTTCACCACTCCATGGGGAAAAATTTTCTATTAAGTGATGCCATTTGGCCTTAAGAATGTGGGAGATATATATTAAAGAGCCATGACTATCATATTCCATGATATGATACATGATATTATTTGAGACTATGTCAATGACATATTAGGAAAATCCAAGACCAGGGCTGACCATCTAATGGTGCTATGTAAGATATTTGAAAGCCTATAAAATTACAAAGTCAAACTCAATCAAAATAAATGTGTGTTTGGTGTAACTTTAGGCAAATTAATTTGCTTCATTGTGTCTCATATAGGTCTTGAAATATATCTAGCTAAAGTTCATGCTATAACTGAGATGCCACCATTAACCAATTTGAAGCAAATCCATAGTTTATAGGGTAATATCTAGTCCATCTAATGATTCATCTCTCAGTTAGCAAAAAAGTATCATCCATTTACATACCTTTTGAATAAAGGAGTTACATTTCACTAGGATGATCACTACGAAATAAATTTTTAAAAGCTCAAAGATTATCTTATCAATCTACCTATTTTATTACCTCCTATACCAAAAAAGCAATTCTTGTTATACCTATCAGCTACTGATCATGCCCTAGGGGCACTCTTCACTCATTGTGATGAAAAAGGAAAGGATAATGTTTTATACTACCTAAGTCATACCTTGGTTACATATGAACATAACTATGCACCTATTGAAAAATCTTATATATCCATGGTGTTTGTAGCTCAAAAAATGCATCATTACATGTTGAATAGTAAAACCATGGTCATTTCAAAGGTAGATCCACTTAAGTGTCTACTATATAAAATGGATTTGCAAGGTAGAATGGCTAAATGGATCATGCTTCTTAGTGAATTTGACATAGATTATGTCAATCATAAATCAATCAAAGGACAAGTTCTAATAGATTAACTTGCTAAAGCACCTCTTATGGACACACAGCTACTCAAGTTTCCATTTCTTGATGAATCCATCATGACTGTTATTGATACACCATTTAAGGAGTAGCCTTGGAATTTGTATTTTGATGTTTCATTCACTGCACATGGATTGGGGGTAGGCTTATTATTTATTACACCACAGGGGGATCTAATCCCTAAACCATTTAAAATCAGCATTCCTTGTACAAACAATATGGCTGAATATGAAGCTCTTGTTTTAGGACTTTGACAAGTAGTATAATGGAATATATCTCATCTCTAAGTTTATGGTGATTCTTAGTTAATCATCAATTAGGTTACGAATCATTTTTAGACTAAAGATGACAAGTTGGTTCCATATAATGACATGGTCGATGCTCTTAATTTTTTTTTCCAACATTCAATTTGAAAACATTCCAAGGGCTAGTAACAAAACTACAAATGCCATGGATACTATTAGCTCTTTAATTTGACAAATTGATAAAGATAGAGAGTATTAGTTCCTCATTGAGAATTTGTCAGCACCAGCTCATGAACCTTCAATTGTTGCCATGATTTGTGATATTGTTGGTCCTAATTCTATATGGTATTTAGACCTTTACAACTACCTTTATGACCAATTTATACCACCTAACCTATCTCAAAAATAAGCCAAAACCTTCATTCATCATTCCACTTGTTATACTTTACTTGGATCCAATCTTTACCATCATAGTTTTGATGAAACTCTTCTTCATTGTTTAACTTTGATAGAGTCTATGATAGCATTAAGAGAAGTTCATGGAGTATGTGGATCCCATTCTAGTAGGTCAGTCATATCCAAAAAGATCTTGCATACTAGTTATTATTGGTCCAGAATGGATGTAGATTCCACTTCATATGTAAAGAAATGTGAGAAATGTCAATGGCATGTTAATTTGATTCCTACCATAGGAAAAACTCTAAAATTGATGTTGACACCATGACAATTTTCTACAAGGGGAATTGACCTCATTGGGAATATTAACCCCACTTCATCTAATGGCCATAAACATATCCTTACCACCACTAAATGTTTTAGTAAGTGGGTTAAATCTATCTCCTCATGTACATGACTAGAAAACAAATTTCCAAATTCATCTTCAATCATATCATCTACAACTATGGTATGCCCTCTAAAATTATATCCAATAATGGAGGATCATTTAAGAACAAATATGTAGACCAAATATGTACTAAATACAACATCACCCAACATTTTTATACATCATATTACCCTCAAGGTAATGGCCAAGCTAAGGCATCTAATAAAACTATTATCAATATTCTCAAAAAGATTTTCAATCATGTTGATAATGATTTTAACCTCTAGATATTCCCTACCCTTTAGGCATATCATACCAATCATCTTACCCCCATAGGAGCTACTCCATACACACTTATTTATGGTACTGAATCCATACTTATTATTGAGGTCAAATTACCTTCATTATGAATCTCTTTGAAGCATGTCCTAGATGATTATGACTATGGAGTAGATCACTTGCAAGAATTGGATCTACTTGATGAAAAATGCACAGCCACACTCAATAATCTTCAAGAATACCAGAATCAACTCAAAGGCCACTATAATTAGCATGTGAAGTATCAAACATTTGAACTTGGTGATCTTATTCTCAAAGAAAACGAAACAAATACCATGACTAAGAAGAAACATAAAGGGAAATTCAAACTAAATTGGATAGGGCCTTTTGTCATCACTTTAGATTATGGATCAGGAGCATACAAGCTTGCCACACTAGATGATGATGAATTTCCAAATCTAATGAATATTATTCATCTCAAGTAGTACTATGCTTAAATTCTAAGGTTTATTATCTATAAGGAACATTTTAGTTATACCTTTTTATCACTATTATTATTTATACACATACCATTCTTATCTATCCTCTTTTCCATATCCACTTTCCACTTTTGACCTATCAACCAAGTGTGTTATAAAAACCTAGCCTATTTGAACTTGGTTTTTGTCATTCATTATGTAGTTTCAACAGCAAGGTATCTAATTAGTTTATTAGTATGTTACAAACTTCAAACATGGATCATATTTTTGGATAGTGTGATAGAATTTTTACTAGTTGCATCCTTCATTTGTTATTATTTCTTACCACTGATCTTGCTACTAATTATAACCACCTTTAGGAAAATTAGTACCATTGATCTATGACATTCTATTCTAGTTATAACTACCTATGGCCAAACTAGGGGCAACATTAAACCTTGATATACCAACTTTCCATTTCCTATACCACATTGTGATTTTATACTAACTATGCCTATTATGTTTGAATTGATTGTTGCACTAGTTAAATTTCTCCATTGTAAGGGTGGAACTACAGTGACTTGAGGTCCTATTCTAAGACTATATAGGTAGCACTCAAATCTTATTAAGGTCAACTCAGTCACCCTTTTCCCATGCTCTCACCATTTTGTGAGAAATTTAAGTTTGAACACTCTCACCATTTTATGAGCAACCTAAGCCACATTCTCACCATTTTATGAGAAACTTTAGTTTGAATGCTCTCATCATTTTTCAAGCAACCTAAGCCACACTCTCACCATTTTGCAAGCAAATTTAGTTTAAATTCTCTCACCATTTTGTAAGATTGAACCATTTAATGTCTCATCATTCTATATTGAGTTAAGATACTCTAAAACACTTCCAAAAACATTTAAAAATCATTAGAAAAGAACAAATACATTGACCACTTCTTTACCTTAATGATTCAGGGAACCCTTACTAAGTTACAATCCAATCACTTATCATTTAGTTTCCTCATCCTTTCTAGATTTTTTCTCTCACAAACTTGCCATTTTTCAAGACCAGTCCTATTCTTATATCACATCCATTCTATTTTTTTTCATTAGTTATCACATTCTTCCCTTTCTTTGGGAGAACTACATTTGACTTGAAGTTTTTTTGGATATTACATCTATAGAACTATGTAGGCAACATCCACTTGCCTAGTGAATATGGAGATATCTCAACCAGCCCTTCCTTTTCTTTAATTCCCCCAATTTTCTTCATTTGTTAAGTTGTCACCTATTTTCTAGGGGCAATGTTCATAGGATTTTTATTAAAATGTTTATTTTTTGTTTCTACTTGTTTGTTTGTTTGTCTGCCTATTTATTTCCTTTCAAGAATTGTTGCCTTGATTTAGTTTATGTGTGTTCATTGGGTGATTCCTTGCCCACACTTACACTTTAATCCATCCATATTCATATGTTTACATTGTCACCATGGTTTTTATCATTGGTGCATTGTTTTCTATTGATTATTAGACTACGGGAGTCAGTCCTTATGCATATTTTGGCCAATTCTTTATGGTGTTCTATTATAAAGACTATCATCACATGATACAAAAAACCTCATCTTCAAGAATTCTATTCAACAATGGCATCATCTCTTTGGCACTAACATCTTGATTCACTCCTAATAATATCCCAAATAGAGTAATTGACCACAAAATAATTTCAACCTTTATTAGTTTGGATGAACATCTCCCTACTAATAGGTTGTTCCAATTCATCATTGCCCTTTATATTAAGTTATCATCATCCTGAACCAATTTTTTCATGTTTTCCATAATCAGGGTCTAATGATTATAACTACCTCTGGGAAAATAATTATACACTATCCCACCTACATTTCTCAATGATTATAACCACCTTTGGGTAAATCATTGTGTTGTCACCACTTTACTTTTTTTGCCCCTATAGAGGCATGCTATTATCTTATTTGTCTATACTAACTAGGGCATCTCCATCTTCTTAATGATTATAACCACTTTTGAGAAAATCATTGTGTTATAATACCATGTTTCCACTATTAGGGTACAATGCTTATAACTACCTTTGGGCAAACAATTGTACACCATCCCACTTATATTATTAATGATTTTGACTAATATTTTAGTATCATTGTGTTTTTCACCCCATCATATTTTATTTATTTGGTCCCCTTGTTTCACTTCTTTCTTTTTGAGGGACCATTTTTTGACCTACTTATGCTAACTATTCCCTTGAGGGGGTGTTATACAGTTAGTTTATCATCATTATAGTTGTAGGCATACATGACCTTTTCATTATTTGCAAGGATATTACTATGCTTATAACTTGCAATTTCTTCCCAAATAGGGGCAAACTATAGACACCTAAAACTAGCCACTGATAACATCCAATCAAGCTTTTGGCTAATTTCCACCCAAAATGCACAATTTGGCCTAAAAACACTAAAACATGCAAATTGATATGAAATTGACATATTCAAGTGATGATTTTGGATAGGGCATCACTAAATGGGGTAATGTAATTTATGGGATAGCTAAATTTAATTAGATCATTCTGAGTTAAAATGTCAAATTTGTACCTACATGCTCTAGACTGCTCTTTCTTATCAAATATTTTACACAAGACTTGTGCCTTTGTTATTGGCAACATTCTAAATGGGAATACACATCCAACACATCTGATGTAGACTTCCAATTCTAATCTAGTCAAATTTAGGACCAATAATAAGGTATTCTAATCAATTTGAGTAATTTGTACATAAAGTGCTTAATCATGTTTAAGAGATAATTAACTAAAATCAAGGCATAATAAAAAATTCCATGGAAACTTGTTGAATACTTTGTTTTGGAAATGAATATTGAATATCTACATCATCAAGTGACCTCATTTCTTGGGAAGACATCCCTAGGCCATAAATGCCACAAATCTTAGGATTCATGCCTCCCATGCCTCATTAATACCTTCCATGATGCCCTTCATGCCTCTTCTTTTTCTAATGTCATGATGAGGATAATTACAAACTTAATTCTAAAAATTAAATTAATCCTCAACCACACATATAAATCTTGAGATGGATGGTTGAGGTTTATTCTAATCAAATCCAAAAATCTATAAATAGGAGGCCTCACAACATCATTTCTTAGCTTAATTAGTGCAAAGTTATAATTCAAAATTAGTTTCAAAAAACTTCAAGCAACTAGTGTTATAATTCCAAATTGATTCCAAGCCAATACAAGCCACAAGCCAAAGGTTCCAAGGAGAGATAGAGGTTTTCAAGCTTCCATTATCAAGGACTTCATGAGCACAAGCTGAGCAAGCCCCCACAATAATAATTTTAGAGCTACCAAGGAAGGTAAAAGATTTTTCTTTTTCATTTTAGTTGTGTTTCAATCATGATTGTTAACTAAGCTCTCCCTAGTGTCTAGGCCTAGATATGTTATGTTATTAGTATGTTTATTTAATTTTGTTTTCATTTTGGAACTAACACCATACTAACCATCCTCTCTTGAGTCAAATTCCTAGATCACATGCATCACTAACCTAGTTTAGTTCTAACCCTAGTCAAATTACAACCTAGAAATTTGACACTTTTAAAATGTCAATATATTAATTAATAATATTTAAAATAATTTCCAAAAGCTAAAAAGCACTAAGCAAGACTAATTTATTATAACTTAATTAACTTGCCTAATCAAAAATTCCCAATCAAATTAGTGAATTTCATTTACTAAAAAATAAATTTTAGCCAAAAATGAAGTTAAAGAGTTAAATGATCTAATAAAGTGATTTATTATCTCATAAATATTCAAAAATATGACTCACACCTCAAAAATATCTAAATTTAGTTTTCTTTACTCATAAATATCAAAAACTAAGGTTTCAAGATTTTATGAGTTCCTTAACCCCACCTAGAGTTAGACTGACTCAACCTAGGTTAATTTAGACTCAACTAAAGTTAGAATTTAACCTAACCTACCCATGGTTAGATTTAGTTATTTGAGATATAAATACAAGTGCTTACACCACTAATTAAAAATATTTTGTGTGTAATGTTATTCTATTGGAATACCTTCTTAAAGCCCTTTGAGAGTAGTGTCATTATGAAAAAATTATGCCAAGCTTCACACCAAGCCACAAGTTAATATTGAAGAGATGTTACCACAATGGAAGAGCATTTATAAAATACTACAATAATTATTGGCCAAGCACAAATATTATTCTACCAAAAAGTAAGAATTGTATGTGACAAGGGAGGTAAGAAAACTCGATTGTCTTCATCTCTATTTTTTGCTCTTGCTTAATTTTTTATGCTCCCCCTAGTTCTTAGGCAAGAGGGTTTAGTATTAGTGAATTGTTGTTCTTGGTGTTTTCTCATTTAGAGTGACAAGATACTAATCTACTTATTTTTTCCTCTTCAAACTCTTAAGGTACATAATGGCATGCCTTGTGGGACCAAACATCTTGTATGGATAGGAGATTAATATGCTAGTCTTATTTTTTCTAACGGATTCATTAAAATCTTCAAAATTCAAGTTTTAACTTAGAATTTACATATTTTTTTAACAAATTTTCATGGATCAATGCTGATTTTATAGATAAATGTCAATCACCAAAATTTACCATGAACTCTATGTAGAAAATAGAGCAAGGTAGGAATATGGCTAATAATGATTTTTCCTTCATTTTGTGTTTTATGATCTATTTGTTGTTCATATAAGATTTTTCTTGAAGAGACCATGAGATATTTGAGCATAAAACTTGTTTATTAACCATTTTTCCCTTTGAAAAATGGTCTTTTTGTGTGTTTTTAGGAAATGTCGATGCAAACTAAATTGAAATTAATTTTAAGAATTGGCATCGATCTGTATGTGATCATTACCAATT